>JAUELG010043729.1:0-11436 GCA_031471515.1 Dendraster excentricus | reverse complement strand
AGATCTTACCGTGTAGAGAAAAAATGGCAATGGCTACTCGCGTATTTTATTCTTATCGCGCGCTCAGTACGCGCACTGTCTTTATTTATTTCTTTATAAATATAAGCGTACTCAAGTGCGCAAAATAAAGTTTACGCGTGCTATGCAAATTTGGGGTCATCAAACTTTATCACGCGTTCTTGAATTATTTTTAGCAACAAGAAGTAAACATTGTTATTGTGACGTCATAATGAAATACCTGCGTATGAAAGTGCGTGTTTATTTTGACATCACGCGCTGGTCATTCACTTTGTACAGGATAATTGTACAGTGGTCGGTCTTTCCATTAAGCGTCGTTGGTACGGGCGTACGTGTAATTCTTTTTAAATATAAGCGTACTCAAGTGCGCAAAACAAAGTTTACGCGTGCTATGCAAATGTGGGGTCATCAAACTTTATCACGCGTTCTTGGATTATTTTTAGCAACAAGAAGTAAGTTATCGTGACGTCATAATGAAATGCCTGCGTATAAAAGTGCGTGTTTATTTTGAACATCACGCGCTGGTCATTCACTTTGTACACGATAATTTTACAGTGGTCGGTCTTTCCGGGGGTCTTTCCATTAAGCGTCTTTGCTAATACGCGGATATTAATACGCACAAAGCATTGTCATATTAATTGTTACGACATCAGTAGGGAAAAGTAGGGAATTTATCGATCCCTGTTTTAAACAAATGGCGATATATTTCCCGGGAAATAGTTTTTCCGGAAGTGTATATCCTTCGCAGACACATCCTTCGCAGACACGTGTTCATCCTTGTAGCGATGGTCACGAGCCAGCATTTTGACCATTTGCAATACAGTATCTACAGTATATAGGTCATATAACATTGTATCATATATATTAGTTTATTGTAAGCCTTTGACTCTTATTGTTTGTACAAATATTTCGTTTTGAAAAGACAAAAAGTCATCTTTTTATTTTGTGTCTCCCTTTATTTTTCTACTTGTTATGAATCTTCTTATTTGTCTTTTCGCAATCTCTGTCTCAGATGTAGACGAGTGCGCCAGTAACCCGTGTGCACACGGAGAGTGCACTGACGGGGTGAACGAGTTCACATGTGTCTGCGAGTCTGGGTGGAGTGGGGATGCTTGCCAAATAAGTAAGCATAGAAATGTACAATGATCTTTTAACATTGTTTGAATCTTTTAAAACCAGATCTTAATTGTCTTTTCATTTACGAAACCCTATATTCCCGACCTTAACTTTTACTTATGATTAATATTCGTTCCCCGTCCTGTGAGAAACCGGGAGCCAGTTCAACTGTTCAATATCCTGATTATCATTTTTTTTTTCTGAATATCTTACTTATTGGCAAAATCTATTTAAAACCACAATATTGTTTGAGCATGTGATCGTGTTTACCTTGATAACAATGTGTTTTCATTATATAATCGCAGTCAACAAATAATATTATATCAAAT
Source organism: Dendraster excentricus (assembly GCA_031471515.1). NCBI lineage: Eukaryota > Metazoa > Echinodermata > Echinoidea > Clypeasteroida > Dendrasteridae > Dendraster > Dendraster excentricus. The sequence goes on along the minus strand of JAUELG010043729.1, from coordinate 9,973 downwards.
AAAATTATTTTATTGTAAGTTTATGATTTGTATTGTGAAATATATATTGTGTTGAAGAGCACTATGTTTATTTTATGTTTTTCTTTTTGTTTTGTTTCCTCTTCCACTTCTTCTTGACATCACTACCAATATCACAGATGTGGACGAGTGCGCCAGTAGCCCGTGTAAACACGGACAGTGCAGAGACGAGGTGAACGAGTTCACATGTGTCTGCGAGCCCGGATGGCTTGGAAGTAACTGCAGCATTGGTAGGTTTGTTGTATATTTCTGGAGAATTGGTATTTCCAAATTGCAATGATATTTCTTAATTGGTATCAATAATCCATATTCGTGTATGATGTGCAGTGACGGGGTTGACGAGTTCACATGTGTCTGCGAGTCTGGGTGGAGTGGGGATGCTTGCCAAATAAGTAAGCATAGAAATGTACAATGATCTTGTAGGTTGTTTGAATCTGTTAAAACCAGCTCTTAATTGTCTTTTCATTTACAAAACCGTATACTCCCGACCTTAACTTTTACCTATGATTAATAATCGTTCCCCGTCCTGTGTGCAACCGGGAGCCAGTTCAACTGTTCAATATCCTGATTATCATTTGAAAGTTTATTCTATAGAATTTCTTTTGCAGATTTTTTTTCTGAATATCTTACTTATTGGCAAAATCAATTTAAAACCACAATATTGTTTGAGCATGTGATCATGTTTACCTTGATAACAATGTGTTTTCAATATACAATCGCAGTCAACAAATAATATTGTATCAAATAAAATTATTTTATTGTAAGCATATGATTTGTTTTGTTTGTAGAAATATATAATGTGTTGAAGAGTACTCTGTTTATGTCACGTTTTCCTTTTTTTTATTTCCTCTTCCACTTCTTATTAATATCACTACCTATATCACAGATGTGGACGAGTGCGCCAGTAGCCCGTGTGAACACGGACAGTGCAATAATGGAGTGAACGAGTTTACATGTGTCTGCGAGCCCGGATGGATTGGAAGTAACTGCAGCATTGGTAGGTGTTTTATATTTCTGAAGAATTAGTATTTGCAAATTGCAATAATATTTCTAAATTGGTATAGATAATTTATATTCTTTTGTGATGTTGAGCGGAAGGTAACTATGATATCATTATCATCACTTTTGGCAATATTTTAATATTCCTTTTATTATCATTTTAGATATAGACGAGTGCGTCATTAGCCCGTGTGCACACGGAGAGTGCAATGACGGGTTAAACGAGTTCACATGTGACTGCGAGTCTGGGTGGAGTGGGGAAGTTTGCGATATGAGTAAGATCATTGGAATTTAGAAAGATCTGCTAAAATTGTCATAATCCTTTACATTCAGTCCTTGATTTTCTTTTCATTAACAGAACCGTGTGCCGTCATTACTATTTGCCGGTTATCATCATTTGCAAGTTTAGAATCTTCTATAATTTGTTTACAATTTTTAACAATTATAAACAAATAAATTTCGCCAATTCGCCTTACAATTATGTTCCCTATATCGCAGATGTAGACGAATGCGCCAGTAACCCGTGTGCACACGGAGAGTGCAATGACGAGGTGGACGAGTTCAAATGTGTCTCCCTTTTTCTTATTTTTCTTATATATTGTTTTCTTTTCCGCGTTTTGTCACTTAAATATCACAGATGTAGACGAATGCGCCAGTAACCCGTGTGCACACGGCGAGTGCAGTGACGGTGTGAACGAGTTCACATGTGTCTGTCAATCCGGATGGAGTGGAGACGCTTGCGACATAGGTAAGTCTATTAGTGTAGATGGATCTGCTAACATTGTCCAAATTCACTACAACTATGATTTATACTAGAGTCACACACGGCAATTATACTGCGACCGTAAGCACCGACATCTAGAGAAACGTACTCTGGCGGCGAACAAAATATCTGCGCTGACCGCAGCTGAGGGTCAACGTATGACGTATTGTTTTGCAGGGGGCAAGTGTTGCCATTGAAGTTTAGCGCGGAGTTGTTAAAATAAAAGATACCATCTCCTACTTATGGATATAATAATTGTTAGTACTATTTTTGGAATTGCCCCGTTACGTACAGTTTGAGCGTTCTAGTGCATATTATTGAAGATTTCAACACAAAGTCAGCTTATCAGATACTAACATATAAGGGGGCCGTGGCGTTTGCGGCTAACAGCATGCCTTATTTGTCTCCCTGTTTTCTTTTTTTTTTCTTTTTTCCCTTTTCGCTTTGTGTCACTTCGCAGATGTAGACGAATGCGCCAGTAACCCGTGTGCACACGGCGAGTGCAGTGACGGGGTGAACGAGTTCACATGTGTCTGTCATTCCGGATGGAGTGGAGACAAGTGCGACATAGGTAAGTCTCTTAGTGTAGATAGATCTGTTAACATTGTCCAAATTTACTACAACCATAACTGATACTTCAGTCACACCCGGCAATTACACTGCCACCGTACGCATCCGAAATCGAGCTCCGGCGGCGAACAAAATATCTGCGCTGACCGCAAGGTCGACGTATGACGTAATATAATTATATTTTCCAAGCTGCCAGGGTTGCCATTGAATTTTAGCGCGGAGTTATAAATGTTCACATGTTTACGTTCGCCTTGGTCGTTAACAGAAAAGACACCATCCCGTACATATTGATATAATAATTGTTAGTACTATTATCAGAATTGCCTCGTTCCGTTTGTTTGGTTTCAACCAGTATGTGATATTCAGATTATCAGCGCCGCGTGATGATACAAGTAGCAATGGCTCCTGGTCTGGCCGCTCGCTAGCCGCAAATCATCTGCGGTCGCCTCATTGGCTGGCGCTTTGCGTCTGCTTTTTGCCAAAAATCTACAGGGACGCCGTAAGGTGACCGCGCTTTAAAACTCGATTTGCTGTCTCCATAAATAAAAAAAAATACGCCGTGCAGAAGTGCATCGGCGGCACTATACTTGGGTATCCTGTGGCCTTTCATCACATATCCCTATTACGAACGTGTGTAGTAGTGTGCGTACCCCTATGTATTGTTTGCTTATACATCTGTGCAATGTTTATGTTCTAACCTTTGACAAAATGGTGTGATTATATTTCGTCGTGTACAGAAAGAGTACTTGGTATATGAATGATGATTCTATTGGAAATTATAAACTTTGATGTGTTATTGAGTTATCATTAAACAAAAATAAAGAATATTCTTCTACCTCTCCTTTTGTGTTAATGATGTTTTCACCTAGCTCATATTACGACGAATCATTGTGCTACCGCTCTGGACTATTGTATCAACTACGTGTCTTTGTTTCTCATAAACATAAACAAGTGATGGGTTGTCAGCAACACAAAACATGTATGTTTATCACATTTATTTATAGATTGGAGTTGCTCAGCATCTAAATGTTTTCACGTTGCTTCAAACACAACCAATAAATTCACTGTCGCTCGCGACTACTGTACCAACCTTGGGGAAAAGACGCTAAACGAACACACAGCCAATGCATCTTTGCTTGTCATCAACTCGGAACAGGATGAAGAGTTCATCCGCCACAACATGGGGCTTTCTTCTACCGGTTTCCTGTGGCTCAACTGTCTGGACGAAGCAGAGAACAGTACCTTCATGTGTGCAGACTCTTGCGGACAATTGTCCTCATACAGAAGTAAGCATTTGTAAGTTAAAAGATGTGCGTCATCGCGTCTGATGGCGTAATTACAGTTGTGCTTACAGGGAGGCACACATTACACGCACATCGTCCTTCCAGAAATCTCCCAATGTGTCGACCCGTTCCTTGTTTGTCATTTTGAGAAGCACCGAGAGGAATAAGTGGGCCGCCATACAATATAAAACACATACCTATATGTTTTTAAACTGCATTTTAATATGAAATAGAAACCCAACATTTCACATGATTTGTATACTCTATAAGCACGACAATTCATTTCCACAACTTGTGGAACCACTACTTTTTTCTGGTTCGGACCTGGCCAAACATTGGGAAGTGGGCCAATGGTTTGTACGCGTATGTTTGGAGACACAATATGGACAAAGTATTATCGTACATGTAAACCAATAACAGCATGGTTTAGAGTGGTGATGCGTTGAACAATTTGATTTTAAACGATTCTTGAAACATATTTTTGTGCACTTGTTGATGGAATGGAACAACAAATATGTTACCTTTCATCTAAAATAAAATACACTATACTATACTTTACTTTGCTTGTATGTTTTCTATAAACCTGTGCGATGCATCAACTATAATATGCAACATATGTTTATGACTAAAAATTTCACATTGTAATACTTTTATAATAATTTCCATACTGGTGGACCTAATAACTGTGAAGCCAGTAAATGGTGTGTTATATTTAAATGGAAATACTCACGAGCATGACTTTGTGTGGTTCTAAGAATATAGTGCCGTAGCAGATGTATTCGCTACGAAGTTACATATGCAATAAATACATTATTTTAACAATTCTGCAATTTTCACAAATTGTCCAGACTGGCTTGATGATGAACCGAATAACGGTAAAGGCGATGAATACTGCGTTGCTTTGGCAATGCATCACTCGATGAAATGGCTGGACTTATCCTGCACTTGGGAAAACAGCTTAAGGTTTATCTGCCAGATGAACTTGCTTGAGCCAGGTTAGTGGTGTGAAACATGTACTTATGCCAATTATGATAGATTCCTATGTGAATGCCAAAAATACTTATGCCAGTGCTGATTAACGCTGATAAAAATACTGCTAAATGTTCTTAGAATTTGTGCTTTAAGCAATGGCCATGCTGAACTAGAATCACCTGGTTGAATCTGACTTACCCTGCACTTGGGAATCCTTCAGGTTTATCTGCCAGATTAATTTACTTGATCCAGGTTAGTGGTGTAAAATTGCCTAATTATGACAATGCGTATAATATACTCATATTATTGCGTAAATATACTTATGTCATTTCTGATATATTTTTAATTCAACGCTGATAAAAATGATAATGCTTAATGTCGTTAAACGAATAAGGAATTATATTTCATGTGATGGCCAGAAATATTGCCTAAAGCGCAGACTAGCCAACTGACACAACGCTCGAGGGTTTATATTAACTTGTTAAATAAACCTGGCTCTAACCCATACCTTTGATATACTGTACGTTATATAAGCTAAGCTCTACCCGTAAAAAAAAACCTTGGCAACTGACTTCCCTGACATCACAATACCCTTTAACCACCGATCATCTTGATAAACATTTACAAAAGATATGTTCTCACCCATGGAGTACCATATTGCATGAAGCATTGGTAGTTAGTGGACAAACCATTATCTTTAATTGTATTTTAATGTCAAAAAGTCAAATCATTACCTTGCATTTTTTTCAGGGGTGAAGCTAAGTACGTAAAAGAAATAGAAAAAATCACGTGAAAAATATGACAAAACTATACATCCAATAGTCTAGAGATATATGTAAATTAGTCAACCTCTTATTGATTTTGTTTCCATTATTTATATTTAAACATGTACTATCAGCGGGTGGTTATTACTTCTACGCTATACGAGCGTAACAAGAAAGAATTTCATATTGACAATATCCTAATCATCATTTGCAAGCTCATCCTATTCTACAATTTGTTTCGTACGAAAACAAATTCTGATCATGTTATTTGTTTGCAAGAGCAATATAAAATCATTATTAGTCCCACTGAATGTTTCCCTCGAACATGGTACAGGCGCATTCTTCACGTTTTATTTGCACCATTGTGAAAACCAGTTTCATTGTAAACGTGTAATAGTAAATAAGTAAAGTCATCTATAAATCATTGAAAATGGTGTTCTTTATCTTCCTATCTCCATTAAAATTACAGATGTAGACGAGTGCGACAGTAACCCATGTGCACACCTAACTCACGGACATTGCCAAGACGGTGTGAACGAGTTCACATGTGTCTGCGATTCTGGGTGGAGTGGGGACACTTGCGACATAGGTAAGTGTTTACACTGAGTGGAAGCAGGTTAAAATTTGTGAACAAACTCCAACTTGTCCTTAATTTTCTGACCATATTACTCCATCGACCTTCCCCGTCCTCACTGATGGAGTTTAACTTATATTGGTCCCTCGTCCCAAGCACAAGGGGTCGCAGCAAGAAGCATATTGTTACGCATATACAACTTTTATTTCGTCATTCCTGAGTTCGTCATATATGATTTTGTTTTGCATAAATACTTGTGTTTTCCTGTTGATATAAAACAGTTAAAAAACATTACATTGTACACGTTCCAATATCATAATTTGTGTCATAATACTGATGCTTTTCTCTCTCACTGTCGTCCCAGGGATACTTATTACTTATCTTATTGTCTCTTCGAATAGTTCTGGGCAAACATGCTCATCATCGCTGTTCTAAACGCCTCCCTGGTAGCCATAGATTATAATTATTCTATGTCCCCATCAATTGCGTAACAGGTGCCTGTTATCAGGGGACAGAACCAAACATTTCTCAGCAACTAAGTCCAAAATGCTATTTTTCCGGTGGTTTGGTGAATTTTCCTGCTGTATTGTCCGGTGAAATACTTCAAGAGGAAGGGTGGGGACGAGGGAGCACCGATGGGCTGCATCATCTTGATTGGTTTCACTGTCCTCCTTTTGTAGAGTGGAAATGTTTAGCGTCTAAATGTTTCCACCTGGCTCCAACCAGGACGGATCAACTTGTCGTCGCTCGTGACTACTGTAGCGACATTGGGGAGACGACGCTGAACGGACACACGGCCAATGCAACGCTGCTGGTCATAGACTCGAGGCAGGACGAGGACTTCATCCTCAACGTGTGGCCTCCGGAGATCGAACCTGTCTCTCCGCATGTTTGGCTCAACTGTCAACTAGCAGGGGACAGAAACTTCAATTGTACAAACTCCGGCGGACAACTTTCAAAGTACACAAGTAAGAATTTCGAGTTTAAGCGTGTTAAGGGATCGAGTATAGCTTTAGCGGCAGTGCAACAAGTAATGGGTGATATTCATTTAAATGCTGTCATAATTATATGAACATAATGCACTGTGTAAATCAATGACGTAGCATTGTTGTCTCGGTTGAGATGTGACCAACATTGTTTCGTTATATAGTTGAACTCATAGCGGGTTTTCTCACACGGAATGGCATTATCTCGTAGACAATATTCGATCATTATTATGTATTCGATTTAATGAAAATAAACGGACACCTGTATCGCGCCCTTATTGTTGAAAATGAGTGGTTGAAACACTGTACATGGTGTTATTATTTTATAGTTCAACTGCGTTCAGAGATGAAATTTTTTTTTGGACAAGAACAAATGTTCAAAAATGAAAAGCAAATCACTCTCTGCACTAATGTTATGCCTAGTTTTTACGACCATACTGGTAATTCGACATTTAATTACTGCAACTGAAATACCGTTTTTCACGAAAAACAGATATATGCAGTATATTTGATGCGAAAATACTGCTGAAAACTGCTTATCTACAAAATAGTGCCAATATAATAGGTGAGCGTCAAAATTGGGCCTACATTTTTTATCCGAGCATAATCTTCTTCAGTGGGTCATTCCGCCTCTGAAGAAGATTCTATAGGACCGAACATTTAGGCCCCATTTTGACTCTCACTCTGTATATTTGTTACAAATAAAACAATGCTTAAAGGGGCAGTACAGTTTTGGTAAGGCTGAACTTAAGTAACCACACCCTGGACAGTAACATTGTAAAGTAATTGTTATATCTCCACCATGTTCGAAAAGGTATTAAAAATTGCGAATGACTAAGGAAAAGGCCTGTTATCATGAAAAAGAACAATTTAAACACAAGCGGGCGATTTTCTTATAAGGCATCGGGTTTAACATGTGTGATACAAAATAAAGCACGTGATGTGTTGTTGAAATAATGATTGAATAGAGACATTATCAACAACTATTTCTAAAACGCTTTTGAAAATATTTGAAAAAAAGCAAGCATTTTCGTTAAAAAAAATCATAGATTATTTGGGCCCCAAATAATTATCAGATCAAATAGATCTATTGATATTTCAGGTATTTCTAGGTCGATTTTGACCAAATTTAGTTTATTATGCCATTACAATTGCATGCTCTCCCAAATTCGACCCTCCGATTTGGATTACCTCGCTTAAACAAATCGTGATGTGCAGAGCCCTCTCTACCAAAACTGAACTTTCACTTTAATACAAACACAATGATTATAATCTAGGTGTTTATAATTTGGACAATGTTACTACGTCCTTTCAGCTTGTAATATACTGACGAATAAAGTTTGCCTTTTCTTTTACCGTTTCTCCAGACTGGGTGCCCGGTGAACCGAATAACATCGGAGGCGATGAAGACTGTGTCGCTATCTACATGGACATCTCAATGCAATGGAAGGACTCGCCCTGCACTTGGTCAAAGAAACCGAGAATAATCTGTAAGATGCCGCTGCTTGATCCAGGTTAGTGGTGTGAATTAGATATATATGCTACTGCCCATAATGGTTCAAAGGGCTGTTCTCGTACAATACGATTGCCAGGGATGTGGCATAATACACGTAGCACACTGGCGTACTGGTGTTTTATCCTAATTTGACGACAGTGATTGAAAACAATACTATTTCTTCAGACAGGAAAACTCAGATTTTACTTCATGTGAAGTCACATTTCATTTTCAAACGTGGATCACATTGCATTATTTAAAGTAAAAGACTACAAAACACATTCAATATGGCATAATTTCTTTTACCGCTTCGCGGCTCAAGTGATGCGGAGTTGGTTGAGCCCCCCCCCCCCCCCCTCCCCACAGAAGTTTCGGCTCATTACGCCACTGACGTAGCACCAAGTTAAATAAACACGTGACGAGTCTTCGCTAAGCTGAAATATGATAAATATCATAAAACGGGTCTGGTAGGTTCTGCAACGGAATTGGTTAAATCATGTCATGTAGGTATTAAATTAAACAAATTTCACAACCGTGCAATATAGGACCCAGATTGCTTAATTTGTGTTTGTTGCACTTTTTGCGCGAGTGAATGCTTGTTTACATAGTTCTACGTAGACATACGTGCGAACGTGATGACAAAAGAGGGAAAATCTGCCGTTTTCGATTTCTGAAATGTTACCAGTTTCCTGAATTATATTGTATGTGTTGTAATATTCGTAGGCTTTTAGAAATGTTTTAAATTATTTGATAATTTTTACTATTACAAGAAATTGAATCGACTGCATTTGATATGCTGAGCTGAAGAGTCAATTCAGTAAAGCGAGTGCAGTATCGGTGATTAATTTGGTAAATTCCATATAAGTTCACACTCTAGATAGAATATAGACTAGGTTAGTGTTTGAGGCAAGTCTGTTTTCAATAATCCGGCAACATAAAACAGATCCGTGTTTGTTATGAAACAAATAATATTGCTTTCTGTGCGCATGCCCATTGGACCTACGTCTTGACCTTGTATTCCTCTTCTACTTGTACTTGGGTACTCGACAAGATCCATCAATCAGGACGTAGATTCGATGGGAACCGGTTATGTGTCCCATTATTGGGCGAGTGCGCCTCGTGCACAACGCATATCTAACATAGCCTAACGCAATACAATCTAGACCTTGCAGTTTATGTATAATGATACATTGTAATGGTATAACAAGACAAATATTAACCGTGAGAGCTGTAATGTCAAACCTTTATTATATGTATTATGTATATTTCGCAGAGTGGAAGTGCTACGATTACCATGACAAGTGCTACCGTATGGCCCCGCAACACATGGACTGGAAAAACGCACGAGACTACTGCCGCGGCCTCGGCCCGATCACCATCAATGGAACCGCGCACAACGTATCACTCGTATTTCCAAGCTCTGCGAACGAGACTCGTGACGTCACTGAAGTCTGCCTTGATGTCGATCAGGGATGTGGCGAGCAGAAGGAACTCGGGAGTGGGAGAGTTTCCTGGATCAACTGTCATCGCAGAGGGGACGGAGAGGAGG
>JAUELG010043618.1:0-11439 GCA_031471515.1 Dendraster excentricus | reverse complement strand
CCCCCCCCCCCCCCCACCCCCCCCCCCCCCCCCCCCCCCCCCCCCCCCCCCCCCCCCCCCCCCCCCCCCCCCCCCCCGCCTACGTTCCTCTGTAATCCCTCTCCCTGTGCCTCTCCCTATGCCACTGATAAAGTAGGAGTATGATCTGTATCTGCTTACGACCTCTGTGGTGACATCAGGAAGTATTAATTGCCGGTCAACCTTGGGTAATTAAGGAAGTTATTCACAGCTAGAATCGCTTAGTTTCGCTAACTAATACTGACACTTAATTTATCACCGAGTTGCGCATTTGATTAAAACATACATGCGTTGTAGAGAAGATATAACATGCAGGATTAACCTTAATGACTAATTATTCAAAATAAACATTTGTATAATTCAAGGACGTGGCAAAATATATTTGTTCCAAAGTCATGACATTTAAATTTATCTTTCATATTCTATCAGCCAATTCTTATCACATTTCTCTATCTAAAAAACATTCACTGACATGTCGACACTCAACACAGTCCTTTCAATACTGAAATACATTGGACATATTGTTACATGTAGTTAATGTGACAATGCATGTAGCCTATATTACATGACTATAATACCTTGTTTGTGTTCTAACTCATCCATATCTCTTACATTACAAAGTGGCGCACACTTATCTATGTACACACACAAAGAGGCCGAAATACCGCCAACATATTACCACTCAGGCCATCGCCTGAGAAAAATTCCTGTACAACCTGATAACTATGTGAATTGTAGCCTTTGTGGCATCACTGGTAGGAAAAGAGTTAGCACGACAATGCCTGGAGCTGATAAGTGGCTCTAATGCCCTTCTGTCAGCAAACCGTCAGTAGTCACTCCTGACCCCGCCCTCCCGAGCTCCCCTACATTCCATAGTGGCGCGATCCCTCGTTAATACACACGTTCCTTCCTCTCTAAATGCTGCACTTCCCACAGTCAACGTGGTTTGCGCTAAATTTAACTCGGCGGCCGTCCTGAAATAAAATAAGCCTCGCTTGATACCCATAAGACATAGACACATGTGCTGTCCTCAACACATGTACAATGTCTAACTTTATATTTGTACGTATATATCAAAAGTCTGTGTAAGTTTAGGTGTAGAAAGTTACGATTTAGATACAGTTAACTCGGATCACGGGGTTTGTGCTGAATCTACATTCTTCGCATCCTCACTCTTAAAGTTTTCCCCTTACCCCTACAATAACGTTGACATTAATAATTTTCATTTAATGGTATCCCTATATTATATTTCGATACTTTACCCACACTAAAAAAGAATAATGGATGGCGCACGATACACACAGTTTAAATTACGGCTAAATATAATTTTGGAGAATTGGAAATTATAATTTTGTAAAACGGGAAAAAGAGGAAAGAGTGATGGTTAATTTAATACCCGATAATTTCATTTAAGCTGAACCCAAGAGTGCATGATATGTGGGTCAATAATTGCGTCTCTTTCCGTTACTACGACTACAGACAAAGAAATCTATAGCCAGACTGCAAAAATAGCTTTCGATTTATACCAACAACCATTTGCTGAACAACCATTTATATGTTCATTTTTTTAAGCCAGTATATGATAATCAATTTTCTATTTTCACTCACAGGCAAATTGGTGATCAATACATTTTAGCAATGGCCTTGCTCGACTTTAATGCATGGAAATGCACATGCACATGAACTGACCTTCAAATGTGCATACATTTTACACAATCGTTACGAGTAACCCAGTGTACCATTAAATCGAGAGTTAATATAGGGCCTAAATATTTATAATCGTAATATCGTGTTTAGATGCAAAAAGGACAAGGAGTTTTCACCAGTATTTTGCGTCATGTAAAAAACGTGAATAAATAAAGAATACAGTCATACCTGTGTATACTATAGTGACAAATACTGAATACGTGGTAATTTTTGCGGTGGTTTTATTTTCGCGTATTTTGCAAGTCAATCATGGCGAAAATTTCCTCTTTGGTTCATGTCCATTCAAACTAATGAAAGCACCACTAAAATCGCGAAAAATAGCACTCGAGATTGTGAGATTACTCCAAAATCGCGAAAATATCTGTACGCGGAAATATTGGAGTATACAGTAGTAGCCATAGTAGACAGGTCCTACCCCCTTTTCTGCAGGGGATACCTTTTTATGGCCATTATAGGCAGGTTGGATGCTACAGTGCAGACAGGTTTGACTGTGCATAGATATCGAGATGGGATGGCTTAATACTAATCACACCATGTATTTTGTCTGAATGCATAATTGATATTAATGACTGGAATTATTCATCAGATTGTCAGTACACTATATACGCCAATATTTTTGAACACATATATTTTCGCGATTTTGGAGTAAATCTCACAATCCGCAAGTGCTATTTTTTTGCGATTTTAGTGGTGCTTTCATTTCTGTGAATGAACTTGAACCAAACAGGAAATTTTTGCGATTATTGACTCGCTAAATTTGCGAAAAATAAAACTACCGCGAAAATCACCAAGTATTCAGTATAGTGCCTTTGAGTGATGTCATATAGGAATATTGCCGTGACTACCGGTTCTAAGCCATGACAGGCAAGCCACTAATGTCTGATGAAGTGGTTGATAAGAAGGCGGTGACTCTGCTCCACCCCACCATCAGAAGCCTGAAACAAAGGATGAGTTGCTTGGTACCACAATACAACAAAAGAAGACATCACTACTATGGTAGGTACGCTATGCGATATGCTCCTTAAGGTCTTGAGCGAAGACTGCTATGAAGTACTCTACAAGGCCTAATACAAGGACTACCATCCAGCCAAGTCTAATCACTGAAAGGTCAGATAGGGTCAATGCTCAAGTCTGACATTAACCTAGCCTCCATTCCAGAAGATTTGATACTAAATCTCAACGTTCACTTTAGCCTATATTTCTTCCAGTGCAGACTACAGAATGCAGCATGGGACATCTTGACAATTCAAAGCCCTGATATTAAATTATCATAAATAATCAAACAAATAGTGTCATATTTGCATCTTGAGTTGTGCTTGCGTGTTTGGTCTTCTGGAAAAAGTTAAATAACATTTTGTTTTACCTTTTTTGCTTGAAGTCAGAAATCATTTCATAAGCATATGGGCATAATCAATAACTGTAACATATGATAACTATTGCAAATATCAAGGATATAGGAATTTTTATGTTACTTTTATCATATAGCCGGGAGGCTTGCTCAGACCTGGGTTACAGTACCTGTACACTATGTGAGTCTTGTTCAATGTTATGATAGAATATTGTTCAGGCATAACAAGATATCATTAATACTCCGATTGAAGTCAATAGAAATAATTGTTAAATCTCTTGAACATGGAGGTTGCCAATTGTCACCCATAGAACTGAAGTAGATAGAAAGTCCATTACTTAGTTATATCATCACCTACTGTATAATACAGAACAGGTTTGCTCGGTATACCCAAGCTGCTTGCCAATCGCCTCTCCCGCTTTCTAAACCCTAAGAGCTTACACTAGCGTCTGGTTCAGTCCCTATGATGGAATATTGTTTATGCATGAGAAGATTTTCTTCGCCCCACTCCATTTTCCAGGGCTAGGCAATTTGGGGTGAAGGACTGCAGCCCAGATGTGGAAGAAATTTGAAGAGCTTTCAGAAAATGAGCCGCTTAGTCTTGCAAAAAGGACCCATCTCCTTTATTTGCAATGGCTTTTCTTATCGTACGAAAGACGGACATCTTCCGTGAAGCAATTTTTCTTCCTGTAGAACATAGCTGCATGAATTGGGAATGTACAGTAATTGGGGATGTGTATAAAAGTCAGATCATGTGGTAGATGCGTAAATCTGATTGGTTGCAAAGCGTTAATTTTCGGACTTAAGAGCAATCGCAACTTACAATCAATTGTTATCTTTTTCTGCAATGGGGCCCAGGTGTATCATCAGCATGCTTGGTGATCTAGAACAAAAACTTCGTACTACGTTTCATCCTACTCATCCTTGCCCTGTGCACACAGGTCTCTCCATGAAGACAGACACAGAGTAAATTAGTTCTATCAAATATTCATAAATGAAGACAATCTAGGCCAATAAATTGTTCTTTTCTAAAATAATAACACTTTACTAGGGATAGTTAGGGATGCTCATCCTTACCGAAGGAGTCCTACAAAGAATACAAAACAAATTATATCAATATTTATAAATGAGGAAGGTCTATCAATAAATATTGCATAATAATTTATGGGAGTATGGATGCGGATCCTTGTCAATTCAAACATTTGGTTAAAAGAAAAAACAATCTTATAACGAGAGCTCTTAAATCTGCCATCACCTTGTCTTATGCTACCATCTGTCCACTCAAAGATATAAAATACAGGGATAAATTATTTGTTTTAAAATCTATAAATATACGTTCTATATAGAAAATAGATGTTAGCCCATCTCCTAGTTTTCTGCTTTGAACCTTTTCTCTTTTTCTGGATTGTCTCCCGATCTTCTAAATATAATGAAGCATCCAAATTAAATTTGAGAATGTCCTCGCCCTTACCCTCACACATGACTCTGTGACAACAAAGAACAACTCATCTTAGTCCCCACTTATCAATACCCTATTCACATTTTCAATTTAGGTCTTATCTGACGAGCATTTTATCACAACTGTACCACAAGTTTAACTTTATTTCACACAATTATGCAATTATTGGGCAGTAGATTGGAAGTGGATAGTGTGAGGTGAAATGTGAGGTGGGCTTTAAATGCCAGCAAGTACATTTTAAAAATATTTTTTACCCCAAATTAACGATGTGAAGAGGGTACACATTAGCCATGGGAGGACAGAGTGCACAGAGTCCAGTCAAGCCCACACATACCGCAGAAACATTTGAAATATGTCTAACAGACCCAGACAAAAAGCAGTGTCTGTCTCTTCTAGTTTCTCCCCTCACCCCCCCCCCCTCCTCCCACCCCTCCTGCTCTCTAGGGGCAGTCAAGAGTTGTACCCCCTTGGGTTATTGAGTAGTCTCTCTCAAAGCTGCCATCATTTTCTCACTATACTTTTAATAATTATATCCAGTCAAAATTTGTAACCAGCGATCTGATCTAGGGATAGACAGAATGTAGCCCTCTACTAGTTCCAAGAGATTGGGGGGGGGGGGAGTCATAGCTGAACTTGTAGCCCCTTGGGTTATTCATTAGTCTATCTCAATCTATCCAATCAAAATTTGTAACCAGCGATCTACTGATGTGGGTACGGAAGAAACCCAGTGTAGCCCTCTACTAGTCCCCCCCCCCTCCCCCTACTACTCTCGGGGGGGCAGTGAGAAATAAACTTGTACCCTCTTGGGTTACTTAATGCCGTCATTTTCTCAGGAAAATTCATTCCAACGCCTGGACAGAAGACTGGTACTTGTCACTGTAGATGGAAAGGGGCAAGATCAGGTCTAAGATTAGGCCAGCTATTAGCATTGTTCAGAATATTGACACAGCATGTCCCCATGACCCGGCATGTGCCGAGACATGATAGATTTGTGCAAGTGCCCCCTCTTGTTTTTCAAGTTCGCTGCATGTCTGCCAGCTAGCTTTTCTATTTGATCATTCTATTTTTTTTGTTGCTTTATTGTCCCCCAGCGTGACATATAAAAACACAATGCTCGAGTTCATAGTTCAGACTTATGATACCTAAAAATATGTATATATGAATTTATGGCCATCAACCCATTTCGGTTGGGTGCTCCCTATTGTCTTTTGTTTTTAATTCAGGTTTGCTGAATGGACAGACTGCTTGCTACCCATGTGAGCATCCAGCTAATAAAAGTTGCTTGAATTGCCTCTGGCCTGACATAAAAGACACGATGCTTGAGTTCACAGTTCAGACGTAATTTTTTATAGATACGAGTATGAATTTATGGCGATCAACTCGTCATTTGTTAGTGACTGTTCCTAACAACAAAACTTAGGCTGTTGTTTATAGAGACTGTTTGATGTACCAACATTGGAACAGTTTTGGTTGAACTGCTGGAAGACAATATGGTTCTTTTTTTTTCTCCACAGACCAAATACTTTCCGCACTGGCCATGATTCCAAATTAAACTGCTCCCTTTGAGATTTGGAGACCGCCATTTATTTTGTACATAGCCCAAACTTGTTCCTGTAAGCAAAGGGTTAAACTTGTACCCATTCTGATCAGGTCCCCATAATACTCAAGCTGAGGTCTACATAGAACACATATTATACCTAATAATACACAGTTAGTCTACCACATCCACTAATGCCAACCATTGAATAGCACCCTAGCGTTAATTTTACACCCTACTCGGTAGACTATGTTCAAAGTCCATACAGAACCCTGGAGTTAATTTTGCACACTATGTCCATACAGAAACCAGGTGTTAATTTGGCACCCTACTCTATGAAAGGAGCATAAGTGTGGCTAAAATATTTACAATTGTTATAAAAAATGTGCTTGGGGAAGCATGCTTCAGTTAAAATCCCACATTTTTCTTGCCGCAGACGAGCGTTTTAGTCTGCCCTCTAAATTTAAGGGGCAACGACATTGTTGAAAAAGGGCCCCACCAGTTCAAAGCCTTTCAAACTCCTTTTCATGTCTCATCTATTAATAACACGCTCATTAACCCCTTTGAGGAGCCATGATGCATGCGTCCACCGTCACAATACATCAAAAAGGACAGCGCGCAGGAATTTATATTTAGTATAATCCTTCCTTATAGACGCTATTGCACTGCAGATGATTCGATTTTTATCATTCATATTACACATACGTTTCCTCCGGGATATTACAAGCCCGTTTGTTGACCGGATTAATAAATAATGTCACATGATGTTCCACATATTCCGTCACCTATATCGTACACCTTTTACCATGTCACATCACTCCAACAATGATGTGGCCCCCCTGCCGTGAATCATGGTTTGAGTTCATTGGCGCATAACTCCTCCTATAAAAGAGTCTTAATTTCTGAACCCCTAACAGCATTTGACCTTTAAAGGATGAGGGGCATGATGTTGTTATTGACTGTGGCTTGTTAGCTAAACAATTTTATGGCAAACGAAGATTTTATTTGCGCAATATCTTTTATTCTCCAGTCTTGCCTCCTATCTGACTTCATTGGGGAAAATGTCAATGTAATTTATCTGTAAAACCTGTACAGAGAAAGATAGAATGTAAGGGGGACACAAAATGTGTTTTGATATTCTTGTTACAATTAAGCCATGAAAAATAACAAACGCGTAAAATTCTTTAGACGGAAATAATAACTGTCTACTGCCTACAAGCACCTCTATTCTTGACAAGCAGAAGCCAATTTTAACAACATTTCGAGCAGCGTTTCTTTGTGACCATTTCAAAAGCTTACCAATTTTTCTTGATTCTATACAATTACACAAAGCCCGTCATTTGTCATCCCTGTTCCTGTGTGTATGCACATGTTGACATTAAACTTGCAACTATTTCAAAGAATCTGTCTGTTTTTTTTTTCTCTCAAAGAACACGCACTCTCCTCATTTATTCAGTCAAATAGTTTCTATTCTGAAAACTCAATTCAACTTTATGACCTGACTATATTCCAAAGCATATCTCCAGTGAACTCTTGAAAGGGTTTAAAAATTAGTTACATTATGTCCCTATCACTCCGATGAGTTCTACTCGCCATACTTGTTCACATTAAGCGGTTCCTTGCTAGATTTTGCAATCCCCATATAGTTAATACAGGATCGACCAAGTTCCCATTGCTAATGGGTTAAGAACATGGCATTTATCGCTCCACATAGGAAGACAGCAGGGGGTATGCAGAGCACCTATCCATTTAATGTCTGTATCTAAGCCCCTAGCCATTGGGGGCGTGTACACACCCCTACACTTGAAAAAGGTCAACTTTTCATCAGTCTCGGACAGACACCACAAAAGGTCTTGGCCATGATCATTACAATCTCTGCATGATAAGTCTTTTGCCAAGATCATCCCCCTCCCCAACCACACTGCCTGATACCTGTGGTTTCTGTCTCGGCCACAATTGGTGTCTTGGGCCAGATTTGTAAATTTCAGAGCCCCCTCGTGAAAGATCCTGGCTCCAGGCTTGATCTACCTCTCATAATGTTCCTGAACTTTATACCGCCAGAGTAAAACTGGGTCAGAGGAGGCAATCAAGCTGATGAACGGAATGGGATGATTCAAATACCAGCTGACTAGATCGGTGATGAATATTCACGAGATGATGTCTCTATCACCTCGGGTACTAATTCTTAACCCATTCCCCAAAATAATTCAGGACTTGTTACTGAAACTTGCCATGTTGCCGTGGGGCAAGAAAGAATACATGTCGGGCAAGTACAATTTCTAGATCGGTGATGAATATTCACTAGATGATGTCTTGATCACCTCTGGTGCTTCTTAACCCATTCCCCAAAATAATTCAGAGTTCGACAATGAAACTTGCCCCGTTGCCCGGGGCCAAGTAAAAATATATGTCGGGCAAGTACAATTTTTTTTAATGGTTTAGTTTGGTTAGATGCCCAGTTTTGTTAGTAAAATTGTCAAAATTTGACTTCCAAGTCTAAGAACTAAATAATCATATTTTATTTTGTAATATTTTGATCAAGTAGGTATTCAGGCAATTCATAGGAAATTCTGAAACTGCAAAATACTATACCGCACAAATGGAAAATGTATATTTCTATATTTTTTCAGATGATATGTGAAAAAAGCTATAGCCTATGGTCTTGCTTTCTGGTGATGCAGACATTTACAAATAAAAAACAACAATGCATTGCAAAATCATATCATAAATAGAATATCATTACTGGACACTAGAATTATGAATTTATGTATAAAATCTAACCCATTCAGAACTGATTGATTTTGCTACAAAATGTACTAGCCAAATGTACTGCATAGCCAATGCATTTTTGGAACCAGTCCTAAATGGGTTTTATTCCATGACCATAAAAAAGTCTTATTCATAAGAGCATTAACTCATTACATCATTATATACTTTTATATTAAGTCATTCTCATATAATGAATAGGTGGTGCACCGGATTACGAGCAGGCAAAGGTTTAAAGAAAACAGTCGCCTCCTCCAGACGACATCAGCTGTGAGAGCAGATGAGAGAAGATGAGGGGGATGAGTCACGAGACACAAGAAAGTAGATGAAACCCGGCAGCAAAGCAGCTTAAATATGATGAATCGTTCCTCCAGGCATGAGACAATAACGCCCAGGTATCCAGGGTCGTCTCTTCATCAGAAGCTCCTCCTCATCATAACTGGGGCAGTTCATAATCTTTTGTCCAAATGCGGCACCGAGAAACTACTGATGCAAAAATACTGCTGAAAACTACTATAGTAATTGCTAGTGTAATAAATTAGAGTCAATATAGGGGCTAAATTTTTGATCCTAGCAGTATCTTCTGAGAATCACCAAGAAATTACCTTCATCGGGTATATCATCATACGAGATGTTTGGATTTGCTGTCGCACCGTGAGAGAGATCTTGTATGAGATCTTATTTTGGTCATTATCAGTGTTTTTTTTTGCATAAATTTACATACTAATGGTCCGCTGTCTGGGGCTAGTTTCAGCAGGCTTTCCAGCATATCTATTGTTAAAAATGCACCACGAATATAAGATATATATTGGAAGTACACGTTACCTTGGGTATCATCAAATGAGATCGTGTTGTCATATTTTGGTCATAATCAGTGTTTTCTATGAATTTACATACTACTTATCCACCGTCTAGGGCTAGCTACTTTCAGCAGGCTTTTCCTTATGATTAGGGTAATTTATATCTTTTGATAAAATGCACAAAGAATCAGAGCTATATTGGAAGTACACATTACCCTGGGTATTATATAATCAGTTGACAGAGTTTAGGGAAGAGCATTTAGCTGATTTTTTAAGCTAAATCGAGTTATTCATACTAATATTTCAGATTTGAGCCTTCTCTATAGGATGTCAAATTTTCTTATGATAATTATCTCTAGTTGTGAAAATATTTTTCAAAACTACAAGAGAGCTACATTGGAATTGTAAAAGGCTTTGACATGTTCAACTTGAACACGACCATCTCAGAAGTACACAAGGTGATTTACACCCCTCCTCTTTCTCAACAGACAATGCCAGATCTTGTTTTCGTATCACCAGTCGTCGTAATCGCCGCTCTGTATAAATTTACACACTGATTTCCCGATGCCTCGACTAGTTTCATCAGTTTTTACACGTAACTAAGGTAGTTCAAACAATGATTTTGTTATAAAGAATATGAGATATGCATCTTGTTGTCATGTCATATTTTGGCAATAATCAGTGCTTTGCATAAATTTACGGAGTAATATTATAATATATTTGTTAGTTTCAGCGGCCTCTGTATATGACCTATCTGACTTCCTATATAAATATATTGCATCAAAAGTAGTTTTTTTTTTGTTATAAAGGTATTTTTCGTGCTATCAAATAATGATGGTGTTTTCATAGTTTCGTCATATCAGAGTTTGGTATTTACAAAATATTTTTCCATTTTCCATAATCCAGCAGACTGGTTTGTTCTTGATATCTAGGGTAGCTTCACTCAATTTTTTTTTTGTATCTCCGGTTGTTCACCTCTTTGTTACGTATGTATTATTCATCTTTTTTTTCCCAAGTATTTTTTTGTTTTTGCTATAATATCAAGGGTTATTTTTTTCGATGATGGAATTGTGTTTTTCTTCTTTTGTATCATCATGTGCAATCAAGTTTTCATGTTGAGTTCCTAATCTGCATTACTGTGGTATTTGCAGCAATGATTGCCTACTGTAGGCTAAAGAATGGAATCCCTTCGGACAAAGTTGGTTTACGTCTTTACTTGATCAAATATAAACAAAATGGCAGTTCGGAACTAGATGTTGCGATTCCCATAGAGTTGATGCAGGACAAACCAGGTTCAAGCACAGAGAATGTGTAATACTATCGAATTTAGGAAAATACTGAACCCTTTCCGAGTGCTGTTCAGGACCCTAACAAGTTAACAACACATCGTCTGTCCCCTTACGATGTAAAAATCAAGTAAAACTCAAAAAACACAAATACACTATCACCCTCTTGGACATCCCCGACAAAGAGTGCTATTCTGTCAAAAGTCACTGGTGGGAAAAACATGGATGAATTTCTCGCATTCTTGGCCTCTCATCTTCTCCTAAAATGGACCTCTAAAGCATCATCCTCGGGGCCAAAGTCAACTCCCGAAGTTCTCCAATTTTCTGTTTTCAAAATAAAGGCCATTTTGTTGCACCATATTTTGTTTTCAAAGTCATCTTGCTGAACTACTTTTTTTGTGCACTCAAACACCATTTTGTTGCACCACATTTTGTTTTCAAAGTCATCTTGCTGAACTACTTTTTTGTGCATCCAAATACCATTTTGTTGCACCACATTTTGTTTTCAAAGTCATCTT
>JAUELG010043507.1:0-11443 GCA_031471515.1 Dendraster excentricus | reverse complement strand
ATCTCAAAACCAAAACATGTTTATTAAACTACAGAATATTCTGAATAAACTGGTATAAGAATTATGATACAAATCAGTATATTTCTTGTCGAAATGATGTGTTTAAAAGTTAACTGCGCGAAGTTGGATGCCCCCATCATACTGTAACTCTGGAACTGTTTTGAATTTTGGCCGAATAAATGTTGATGATAGAAAATTTGTTCCCCCCCCCCCATCCAATCAGTCTGACCATGCTACTGTAGCCACTGCATGGGGATATAATTTGCTCGATAGCCAAGGTTCTCTCTGATCCCGGGAATGAAGGGCTATCATATTTGTTTACTCATTTTCTCATTATGAAAATTGTTTTGATGCTTTTAAGAATCTTGTGATTATTTCAAGTTTTCAACATTGTTGGCTAGCTCTTCAATTTTTAGTAGAAATATTGGGAGAAATGTTAAATTCATGACAGGAGCTCGTGAATAATGTTATAACCATCCTAATTGTTTGTTTGTTTTTTGTTTTGTGTTTAGTTTCTGGAGAACCGAAGACAGAGAGGCACAGATTTTACCAGAGATACCAGAATCATCAGAGTCGCAAGAGAAAGTTCCCCTACAAGTTAAAAGACGAAGGAGCACAGCAAAATATTTGTATCACATGCAAGAACATCAGATGCAGTTTGAGATAGTCAGCCGTGCTACAGTCCACAAGCTCCAAAATCTATGGGAGATTTCTGCACTTGTAAGTTCTTGATGGAGTCTCTTCAGAAATGAAAGATAAAAGATTGCAAAAACAATGGAGAAATTGGACTGTGAGCAGTTGCCTCAACGGCGCTGGAAAAAGCTTTCGCTTTCGGTGAAGAAATTGACAGATAAAGAAGTGTTCCATCTATGTTGGGAGCTGAAGCAGCCAGATGATAAAGACAGACCTGGTCCCTCTTCAGCATCCCTCACAAATCAGGACTTCCAGTGGGTTCCCGGAAGCGGCAGGCATGGCCTAGCACAATCTGCATGTCATGGAAGCAACAATTTTGTGCTGAGAAATGGATGTCTGGATGGTGTGCAGGAAAACAAGCTGATCCTTGGTGAATTGTTTTCAGTAGTGAGTGGCAATCCACAAAGTGCAGGTGATTGTGGGATCATGCTCTATGGAGAGGAAGCAATAAGCTCCTTGACTCGCAGGGGTGAAGCAGAATGTGCTGAGCATGGAAGCGGCAGGAAGTCATCTGACCCTCAAGGGAGCATCCAGGAGTTGAAGAGGGAAGATGGGACAGGTGAGAACCTTGCTCTCCAAGGGTCTGCAAATCGTGAACCTTCATGCCCTGCATCTGATCTCTGTATCAAGACAGAGGTTCCTGACACATCCAGCTATCTGCCTAATGATCAACATGAAGCAAGTGGGCATGCAGTCACTGTTGAAGACCTGCAAACGTTGGATCCTGGTGTGGGGAGATCTCCGGAGGAAATGTCACAAGCAGAATCGCTGTCAACTTTAGACTCCAGGACTGGCAGACATTCTGATGGGGACGAATCATTGGAGGAAATGGAATACAGCACATTATTAGTTAAAGAAGAGTTCGAGGAGGATGATCCTGCTGCAAATATCTCACAATCCCATAGAAAAGATGTCAGCGTGGATGGAGAGAAGGCAATGAGGAGCACCAAAGGCACAAAAGTTGGACGGACAACAGGTAAAAAACGCCTTAATGAGTATTGTGGCATCAAACTTTGCAACCAAATTTTGGAAGCATTTGTAAAATCGAGACGGGCTGCTGGAAAAGTCATAGAGTTTCCTCTGTTGAGAGAAAAGGACAATGGATGGGCTTGCCCAATATGCAAAAGAGTTGTCTGCTCATCTCGTCACAATATTATACGGCACATCGGAAGAAAACATGGGAAAAGGAGAAGAGCAACAGGAACAGAGAAGCTGAAAGAGTGGGAAAAGGTGAAAGAATCTCTCAAACAAAAAGGAAGTGAACAAGAAGGGACAAAATTAGTCAAAACAACGAAAAGAGGAGCCATTACCTTCACGAAACAGTGCTACATAATTTTGGAAGCATACGTCAAATCCAAGGAGGCTGCCGGAGAGAAAGTAGAGCTTCCCCTGATCCAAGAAAAGGACAATGTATGGATTTGTCCGATATGTGGCACAGCTCTAGGAGATCTTTGGAGTTGCGAGCAACACATCGTCACAACCCACTCGGAAGACGTGGAGGAGAAAGAGGAAGATAGCGAATGTAGTAAAAATGACAGAGACATGCCAAAAGAAACTGTCCAACAAGTCGAAGGCGTCAAAGTGGGTAGTGAAGTGAAGGGAGAATACCAGTTTGCGAATGAAGAAGATGAATATTTTCAATCATTTGAATTACAAGCAGATGACTGGAGTGAATCTAAAACGCTTCAGTACTTTGGCTACAGAATCAGTGAGGGCCGAAACCAGAGGCGATGCAAATTCATTCTGGAAGCATTTGTAGACTCACAGAAGGCTGCAGGAAAAGAAGTTAAATTTCCTCTGGTCCGGAAAAGGGATGATGGTAGTTGGAGTTGTCCAGTGTGCGAAACATTTGTGTCCTGCCGGTATAATTTTTTTCGGCACATAGTCAGAGCCCACACAGTACAGCAGATGAAAAAGTTGTATGTTGCGGCGCAGGATGAAGCAATAAAATCATCTGACCACATAAAGGACTTAGGAGAGCAGGAAGAGGAAGAGGAAAGTTCTGGCCAGATGACAGACTTACATGAAGGAGAGCAAGATGAAGCAACATCATCATGGTGGATGGATGAGGAATCAGATGGACCCGACGCTGACATCTCATCTTGTGAGGACTGGGAAGTCTTCAGAACCATGAATGCATTTGGGTTTGAGCGCTTTAAACCCGATGGTGAGCGATTGAGACAGGGCATGAAGATCTTGCAGGCATTTGTCAAATCGGAGAAGGCGGCAGGAAGAGACGTGAAGTTACCTCTGATCAGAATGATTAAGAATAAATGGCCATGCCCGATCTGCGGCACATGCCGTGCACGTCGCGGCGACTGTTTCAAGCATTTGTTACAGTGCCACGGAGGGGACGAAGTGAAGAAGCATCTGTGCCACATTTGTGGTAAACGGTACCTCAACAGAACTGCCTTTGATGATCACGTCACGACCCACAGGACGGAGCGACCCGTGAAGTGTGATATCTGTGGAAAGGGCTTCAAACTGGAGGCCAATATGCGCAGCCATAGGAATCAAGTCCATGTTGAAGGCGTCGAAAGGCGCTTCAAGTGTCACCTGTGTCCCAAGGCATACCCCAACGGGTATACCCTTCAGCAGCACGTGTTTTCACACTCCGACAAACGCAGTTTCGTCTGTGACATGTGCGGATCGACGCACAAAAAACAGCGGGACCTCACGAGGCACAAGTTAAACGTGCACAAGCGGGCCAAGAAGGAGAAGAAGGAAGAAAAGTTCCAGTGCGACACGTGCGGTGGTGTTTACAGATCAAAGGAGACCATCTTGAGGCACGAGCAAATGCATAGTGGAAAGCAGCGTCTTTGGAAGTGCCGACATTGCGAGCGAACTTTCCTGACTGATAGTGGGAGGCGTCAACATGAGTTCTCCCACAGTAATGCTCGGCCCTACGTCTGCAGCCATTGTGGTAAAGGGTTTGCCTCTTCCTGCAACCTCACAGACCATGTCCGCATCCACACGGGTGAGAAGCCGTATAAGTGTGACATCTGTGGGAAGGCTTTCACGAAGGCCAGCAATCTGAACACGCACAAGAAGGGGCAACACAAGAACATTTAGACACCCTAAAATGTCCAAATTGTACTTTGCAAGATCAATCAAGATGATAAGTGCAATACAACTCTTCCCTGATGATTTTGCTTGGGTTTGGGGCTGTCTGATAAGATTTTTTGATCAATTATTTTGTTCTGTTTTATTTTGTTTTTTTCTGAGCCAGTCCAGAAAAAAAAAACTGGGACCTGATGGTGATGGTTGGGAACCGATTTGATCGACCAAACTGACTCGGCCTTATTTGCAATACATGTAGATCGAATGTTGTTGCATGTTCTGTAAAACTATAGCTAACAAAATATTATCAGTGCTGAAAAACATTCCTATTGTTACATTCCTATCATGCTACATGCATAGTCATACAAGGAAGGGTGGGGCGGGGTTTGACATGGTACAGTACATAAAAATTTGGAAAATCAATCATATATTGATGGGGATGGAATGCCCACTTTTGGAATGGCATAGCAAATGAGAATTTGGGAGAATTGAATTATAGAGAAATGTACAGTGTAACCAAAGATTATTTGGACACCTTGAAAAAATCACTTTAATTCAAATCATAGAAACAAATTTTGAACAAATGTTTGGTAAAGAGCTGCCTAAAATGCATTGTATGTGTTTATTATTGAAATAATGTATAATTTAATATGACCGTTTTTTTTTTTTTTTTTTTCAATTATAAATAAAATAGTTAGTTTCATATTTTTCAGGGTTTCCAAATAATTCTTGGTTACACTGTAGATACCCCCACACCCACCCAGCAAACGTATGCCCATGTGCCATTACATTTTTTGTGTTGTGATTGATCTTCCAATTCTTCATAATCCATCTGTACATGTAATTGATATAAAAATATCACCATGCTTTGTAATGTATATGTATATGTTATAATGTTATAATGTATATGTACTGGTACAATGTACCAGCATTTAATTAATTAACACTGCATTGCACATGTACATTGTGAATCTCAATAATTGAGATACATGTACTGAATACATGTCTTTCGTGGCCTATAGCTGCTATAATGTATTTCTTATTTTGTTCAATGTATGGATACCTGCAATAATATGTATGCAATTGTGCAATTGTAATTCAATATGTAGAGTAACTAAGATGTTTTAAAAGCCATCAAGCTTTGGATGTTATATATGTACAGCAGTTCGCCATTTTGAGCTAGGCTGGTTTGCGCGCACTGCATAACACCTAGCTAATGTGAATTATGCACTGTGCGCAACCTGCATGCAAGATGGCACCGCACATCTGATTTGATCAATCTAATAATTGCCTTTAACCCGTTGAGGACGAATTGATTTTGTTACAACACACATTCTCGATAGACTCAAGCCCGAAATATTTCGGGACCAGGGTTAAATTGGGCATTGAAGGGATGAATGATATTTGTCTTCAGTTGAAGCAAAAATTCAATCGCAAATCATTTACCACTCTTAGCAGTCACATATCAGACACGTGTACTACATATACCTGTACTCCTACAATGCTCAAAATTAAACTTTTATGCCTTGTGGCCCCAGGCGGGCAAGTAAAAACAAGATTGTTCAACTTAAAGGTAGTTCAGATTAGTCAAATAAGATGCGCGGTGCCATCTTGCGTAATGCACATTAGCTTAGTGTAATACAGTGCGCGCAATAACCTAGCCTAGTTCAAAATGGCGACCCGCTGTGTAGTATCCCGATGCTTGATGCCCTTTTAGTGGCCTGGAACATAAATCAGTGGCCCAATACAAAAACAAACAGTGTAATTTCTTTTTAATTTGGTTGCCCAAACGGGCCAGTACAAGCCAATTTTAGTGGCCCCAGGCTAGTTGTTTATGCTTACTTTATTTCAAGAATGTTTGGTGTTTTGCAACAAAGTGTGTGTCCCTCAGGACTATCTATTACTATTTATAAGCACTTATTTTGTATGTGATTCACTTTCAATTTTTTTTTTTTAGGTACATTGGTCTATATTTGATTCTGATTCCATTACGATCTATGTTAGCGTTATATACAATGAATGCATCTTCCACTACATAAGTGCCTTTTCAATATAAGTTGGTTTAATGTTTGCAATATGACTGGTAAATCGTTGTTTATGTAGACATTCGTGGTCTTATTTTGCAATCATCACTTCCATTTGTAGTACTGTTCAAGTTAGGAACATTTGATTATAACTGCTAGAAACTCATTATCAGCACAAAATCTTATCAGGTAAAACACGCACATGTATGTGAAGAACTTTGACTAGACTTTAGCATAGTAAATTATAGTGAATAAGTAACATTATGAGGGGTATGTTTTATCAGGGCTATTTATAATGCCGACTACATGTAACTATTTGTGTTGTGTTGATAATTATCTATTGCACATTTTAATTCATGTATTGCATTGGAGTGTATATATCTACAAACTCACTGTCAATCTATTAACTTTATAACGAGCTCGGTTACAATGAGGTACTGCTTATAACAAGGTAAAAATCGATAGTCCCAACTACCTCGTTATAACAGGATTTCCCTTTATCATGTTTTTGAAATTTCTTCACTTCCATTTGCATTGTTTAGGACTTGAACGTAGAAACATCATGAAAGGGAATGTAGTGTCAGGACTATTTATAATGAGGACTTAATGTAACTTGTATCATGTTGATAAATAATTGCATATATAAACTTTAATTCATGTAGACATTTGAAATACATGTATGATGATGTTTATGTTTTGAAATATCTTGCCTTCCATTTGAATTGTTTTAAGACTTGAACGTAATTATGTACAGTACACGTAATAACATGAAAGGGAATGTTGTATCAGGGCTATTTATCAATTGAGGACATACTATAATTTTCTACTGTAATTTGTGTTGGTGTTAGATAATTCTCCATTGTAATTCATGTAATTGCATTTGCATTGTTTAATATTGGAACGTATGAATATGTCTAGCCTACAAACTCACTGTCAAACTATTAACCTTATTTTGAAAGGGATGTATCAGGGCTATTTATGATGAGGACTTACTATAATTTGTTTCGGTGTTAATGATTGAAACTACAATTACTATTTCTACAAACAGTATGAATATTTCTACAAACTCACTGTCAAACGATTATAATCTCTTCTTTTTTTTTAGGGAATGTTGTATCAGGACTGTTTGTAATGAGGACTTACTATAATTTGTTTTGGTGCTGATAATCATCCATTGTATATAAACTTTCATTCATGTAGACATGTGTAATACGTGTATGACGTTTCATGTTTTGAAATATCTTCCCTTCCATTTGCATTGTTTAAGATTTAAATGTAGTAACATTAAGAAAGGGAATGTCGTATCGATAGGCCTATCCGGGCTATTTATAATGAGGACTTACTGTAATTTGTGTCGATGTTGATAATAATCAATTGCCTGTCAGTTGTAATTTATGTAGACATCTCAAATGTATCATGTTTTGCAATATTATATTTTCTTCCATTTGAATTATTTACGATTTGAACGCATGAATATTTCTACCAACTCACTGTCAAATATTTATAAATCAATTTTTTTGGAAAGTGGAAAATGGATGTTTATATCAGTCATTTTTTATCAGGGAGCCACAAGGCTGTATCTGCATTTTTGGCAAAATTGAGATTTTGGTATCAAAATGCTCAGAAAAATGTGAGGTTTTTCAAGGACCAAAGCCTTATCTGCAGACTGCAGTAATTAAAAAAAAAATTTATCTTATTTTTTCAATCCATCTTGAAACTGCCTTCAAATCTTAGAACCTTGTTTTCTCAAATTGGCCGAAATGCAGATACAACCTTGTGGCTCTAAACCCTCGAAAATCATTGATTGTTCTTTTCATTTCTGTGCGACAATCAGATTTGCCTTCCCAGAAGTACCGGGAAAGCTGAAGAAATTACATGCTGCAGGATACAAGGTATAGTGTACCATTAATTGTTCGACACATTTTAAAGGGATCTAGTAACTCTGTTGCCATGTGCAAAAAGTGATGAATGGTTGATGCAATGTATATTGTTATCTGATATGTCCACAGACTGTTGTGTGAAAATTTCAAGTCAAATGGACGTTCCATGGCTGAGTTATGAGCAAAAATGCAAAGTGATATTCAGTAACTCGCTGCATTCACTTTGTACATGGTTCTAATACTCCGCCCGAGTTTTTGAACACTGAACACTTCAATCGTACATATCTTTGTAATGAAAGGGAAATTTGAAAAACTGAACCTCGTCCCATAATTTGATTGTCAATACAAATACAACAAGGCATGAGGGAACCACTAGAATTCAAATTTAATTTTTAGGATTTGGACAGGTGTAACCAAGTAATTTCAACATCCCTCTTCCTAAGATCATTGTAATGACAAGAATCTTATGTCTTGTTTCTTATCTAGATTGTTATTTTCACCAACCAACTGGGAGTCAGCAAAGGCAAGCTGAAGCCACAAGATTTGAGGAGAAAAATCACAAATCTACAGAGGAAAATGGGAGTTCCTTTCCAGGTATGCCATATTTTGAAAAGTAGATGCCTGTTTAATACTTGGTTAACTTTTTATTGCATAGTTAAGTTGTAAAATTGCAAGTGGCCTATTATCTTGTCAATTGTATTTGATTTGGGTGGTATCCAAGATATTTTTCTCATATTTGAAAACAATAGACCGCTTCTGTAATTTATGCAAATGGTATACGTATGACGTCAGACTCCCCGTTGGCAAGCTGAACAAAAGTAACCATGTCCGGCAAGCTAGCTTGTTGGACCTAGTTCCAATTGTTATGCTTAATGACAGGGAGTCTGACGTCATGTGCGTATTATTTTCATACATTACAGAAGCGATCTATTGAGTTTTAGATTTATTAATGAGGCACAAAGGTACATGTATATTTAATAAACACAGGCTGATAAGTCCTGAGCTAACATAGTCTTTATTGATTGATTTAATTTGTCGGAGTGGAAGATGTCATTCCAAGAAGTTCTTGCTTTAAAAAGTTAAGTGAAGTGAAGAGAAGTTCAACCCTTGTCATTAACAAACTGTATTTTCGATTTTGTAAAAATATGTGAAAGTTATGTCACTTGTCCCAACTCCCAGCCTGCCCCCCCCCCCCCCCGCCTCAAATTAAGCACTACCGCCGATCCATAAAGTTTAAGTGTCCAGCCCTGGCTGAACACTAAATAAAACTTGTGACTTTCTCTCAAGGCGTTTGCGGCGACAGCGGGTGGCCTGTACCGCAAGCCTGCCCCTGGAATGTGG
Organism: Dendraster excentricus; assembly: GCA_031471515.1. Classification (NCBI taxonomy): domain Eukaryota; kingdom Metazoa; phylum Echinodermata; class Echinoidea; order Clypeasteroida; family Dendrasteridae; genus Dendraster; species Dendraster excentricus. The sequence continues at coordinate 2,445 of JAUELG010043507.1, read as the reverse complement.
GACTACATCCTATCCAAGGGGAATGATGGCATCGAGATCGACATCAAAGCTAGCATGTTCGTTGGAGGTAAATAATCAACCCAGTATGTAATATACACAGGAACCTTTTCATATGTTGATTACATTTGTATGAGCTCGAAGGTCAAAAGTGAACTTTTGTTAACTTTGGCATTAAAAAATTAACAAATTAATTTCAATGGTTCATATCTTGGTGGCCTAAATTTGAAAGTTACTGAAAGGTCAAAGGTCACTAACCCTTCTAGCAAAGCAGCATTTTGTACAACTTGAGGAGGATTACCAGTCATCCATCCACCTCTTGTAGGCTTTTGGTTGTATCAGTCAAACTTAAAAAATAAAGATCAGTGAATTTTACCTGAAAAGCACTGTTCTCTCCATAATAATGTTCATATTTGATGAAGGATCACCTAATTCATGGTTCATAGTTTGAAGCCCCATGTCCTGTTAGAACGAGGATTAAATGAGGATTAAAAACACTGCTTATTCAAGTAGGTTATTAAATTGGCCTAAGTTTTAAGGTCAAAGGTCATTGAACGGTATGAACATCACTGAACTAAATGAATTCACAGGTGCCTTTCTAAAAACCTACTGGTCAGTAGGTTCAATAAATTTCAAGAGTACCACCACCCAAAACCAATATTCTGATTATAGAAAGGAAAAATCTTCAGCATTCCATTCCATCAACAAGATCATAAAAATATGTTATTTATTTGGAAAACGCTTCACCAATCTTAAGCATGTGTTCATGCGGTTTTGTTTTGCTGAGAGACATACGTGTAGATCTGTTTTTGCTAACCGTACAGATGCTGCAGGAAGACCAGCAGACTGGGGGCCCAAGAAGAAGAAAGATTTCTCCTGCAGTGATCGGCTGGTGGGTTAGCAATGTTTTGGGGTTTTGACATTGAAGTACAGGGCGTCTCAGAATAAATGTAACCCAAGAACGTGAACGCCATTTGTTTTATTTGTACAAAGTATATACAAACCATATATTTCTGAAAACTGGAGAAGTTAGCAAATCTACTGCTACAAACTGCATGTCACTAACTCTATTGGCAAAGATTTTATCGTCATTTATGTAAATGCTAGAAATCTGCTCCATTCTGCTGAAAACACACTTGCATTCTACGTACAAAATTGTCAATGACTTTGATGCACTCTCTTTTTTACTGGGTTATTGCAAGACTTTCTATGGATCTTAAATTTTGTAACCTATTTTAAGGGCTAAATCTTCAAATGACTCGATTCAATTTATGATTCTGATTTCCATATGTGTAATTTCTTTATCTCACATTCCCCTTAGTTTGCCATCAATGTGGGTCTGCCATTCAAGACTCCTGAAGAGTTCTTTATGGGACAGAAGCCTGCCAAGTTCAACATGCCGGCCTTTGATCCTGTGAGTTATTTTCACTCAATTCCTTGCTGAAAAAACCTTCTCTCACACCACACAAACTTCAAATTCCCTATTTTCAGTCAAATATTCTGAAAATTTAAATTTAACTTAAAATATAATATTAAACAGAACATGGATGGATATGACAGAGCACAAAACATATACTGCATACTCATTTGATGTATTATTGTTGTAATAGCTTCATTTGCCTTATTATTGACCTAACTTGTTTCGTGATTTATTTTGCAGAGGTCTGTTTCAAGCAGTACCCCACTCTTCTCACCACCCAGCACTACAGTTCCAGCTCCAGTCCAAGAGGTAATGTACATTCCCTTCATCAATAAACATATCGAGGGCTTAGAGCAACAAGGCTGTATCTGCATTTTGGCCATTTTGAGAAAACAAGGTTTTAAGATTTGAAGGCAGTTTTGAAGATGGAAGATTTATTACACATTGTAACTAAAAGTGTGGTACAAAGTAAGGCTGTAGTGAAACAGTTATCAGTTGGATATCCGACCGTGAGGTCAGTTACCAGATTCAGATTTTCGGATATGGGTAACCGGAAAACAAAATGTGGAATTTTTTTTATTTTTATGATTAGTTGTTATTATGTATTAGTGTTTCAAATTAAAGCCAGTCTTTGTATAATACTGTATAAATTACCATGTATACAGTAACTGATTATCCATATGTCATGATATGTATTTCAGTTCAGGGCATACAATTTATCATATTTATTATTGTTATATTTTCTTATTATTCCAGGTACTGATTCTAGTCGGATTCCCTGCATGTAAGTATAGTACAATTATCTTGATTTCAACTTATTTCCTTCTAGGTATATTTGTAATTTTTTTTTTTAAGAGGTAACTTATTGTGTGATAAACAAAACAATGTTCTGTCATGTGATTGGTCTTATGCCGTCACATGTCATCATTTCTCCCAACAACGCCTTAATTAAAGCAAAAGTCCATTTTCGGGAAAGTAGCCGAATACATCTTTATTGATCAATATTGTTCATTATGTATTGAAATAGG
>JAUELG010043396.1:0-11443 GCA_031471515.1 Dendraster excentricus | reverse complement strand
CGGCGCTTCCCCCCCCCCCCAAAAAAAAATAATAAATAAATAAATAAATAAATAAATAAATAAATAAATTATGTTTTTTTTTCCCCAATTCGATACAGTCATTAAAAGAATATTATTTCTTCAGACATGAAAACTCAGATTTTACTTCATGTCAAGTCACATTATTCAAAGCTAAACATTATAAAAACACATTTAGGGGGTTAAACCCCCCTATATAGGGCTGCCGAAAAACGCTAAAAACGTAAAAAACTTTCGCCGCTTCCGGCTTAGGCTGCCAAAAAACGTTTTTTGCCATTTTTTCCCCCGCTCATTTCGTCAAAACCCCCTTGGCAAAAGTTTAGACCCGTCCCTGGTGATGCGGATTTGGTTGTATTTTTTACACCACGCAAATACTTGTTTAGGGTGCTATTGGCAAGTCGTTGGTCACGCATGGTACCCCCATTGTCATGGAGACATACCCTCCTGGGGTTGGAACGCGTAAACTTTCGGACTTACGATCAATCGTGACTTAAAATCGATCGTATCTCTTCCTGCAACGGGGCCCAGGGCGTGTTTTTACAAAAAAACCTTTGTTAAACTTAACTCTAAATTGGACTTTAAAAAGTATGATAAACCACTGGTTTCTTCGAAAAACTTGTTGTGAATTTAATTGTTCAATGTCATATAATGTTGATTCTAAATTATAATCATAAATCATTTATTTTTATAAATTAAAGTTCATGTTACATGATGCAATATTTACGAAGAGTATAAAAGTCTCGTTTTGGCATTTGAATGTATTTTCGTAAAATCTTACTTAGAAGCTTTATGATACAGCTCACGACTTGTACTTTGCATGCCTGTTCAACACAAGTAAGTGTCATTACCTTTTAGTAGAAAAAATATATAATTGTGGAAACCACATCAGGAAGGGACGTTTGATGCGGAAACAAATGATCTGCTATGATTTGTTTATGAACAGTTCAAATAAATATCCTGATCTTAACCAATCCTAATCTTAAATATGAAGTCTAGGCGCAATATTATTGATCAATGCCATCTAACTACGATATATACTGATGATGATAGTGGTGGTGGTGGTTATGAAACACGTAGTTTGCACAAACTAGGGACTATGGACCGATGCCTGAAACACAGACCACTGGTTTAGTAGTGTAACGCGGGGAGAGGGACAGTGATTGAATGTGATGACGACGACGACGACGCCGACGACGATGATGATGATGATGATGACGATGATGATTATAATGATTGCGATATTGATAATAACGATTATTATTGAATAAAATACTCTGAATATCATTTTTCTTTTATTGCGCGAACACAGGACCGTACCCGAATTGTACAGCTTTTGATTTTGTAAAGTGCGTAACAACTGCGATGTTTTTAGGTACGTATAATGCAATTACATAATTATTAGCGTATACAACTTTTATCTAGTAGATAAGAAAATAAAAACATAATCGAACACGAAGACCTCTGAACTTTCCTTTTGTATATAGGACCAATATGATAGCTATTAATCCTTGATTTTCCTATTAAATACAAATCAGCAATTACTGATGTTTGTGGTATTGTATAACTGTGTGCATAGTGCTGCGTTTACACCATATCCCCAGCGCGCCAAGGCAGCCCCATTTGCCAAATCATGCGCCGTGAGATGTTCGGCTAATTTTTTCTCTTATTTAGGTTCTGTTCTCCCACGTAGCTTTACGTCCATCCCGTTTTGCCCACGGTGGCCTGAAACGGGGCTACCGCGGCTGCCGGGGAGATGGTGTAAACGCAGCATTAATATGCGCGATTCAATGTTCCTGTTGCTGTTCTTTGTTTGACATACCAGGTACCCTCTCGGCCAGTAAACCGTGCGAATGCCCCGTGCCTTGTAGCAGCCGGGAATACCACCCGACTATCTCTAGCGCTAGCTACACGTCTGATTACTGGGCCACCATTTTCGCATCAATATATCAAGTTCCGGACGATCATTTTCAGTAAGTTTACAACAAATTGTCCGAATCAGCATAATTTTGTTATACTAGCTGGTTCCTAATGATAGGAACCAAGGCACTATTACAGTGATTGCATATTGACAAAAAACAATTATTTGGATGAGCATATATTCGCCAATACGTAACATATGCAATTGATTTCCGGTATTTGGATATTATTTGTTATGTTCTTTTCGAAACTGAAGCTCAAGTTTGAATAATCTAAATAAAATAATTATGACATCACACTTCACCACTCTACAGGGAGTTACACGCTATTATGAATAGCGGTCCTTGTGACTAGCGACTGCTTTAGTATGGACCACCTGGCAGTTGATCTAATTCACTTATTGTTGCGACTTGAGTCGACCATAGAGGGTTGATTTAACTTCACCTAATTTTACTTTTTACAGGAAGAACATGGCCTTGCTGAGTTTTTATTTCCGTGAAATCAGCATCCAGAAGATCGTTCAGCAGGTGGATTACAATTTATTTAGTCTCCTCTGTAAGTTGGAATGCATAGCCTATACAGGGTGGCCCCCCGGACAAAAAAAAACGGAACGGGGCACTTCCCAAAATTATTTACCCAAATGTGTATGTCCATCGCATAGGGTGTCTTTTCAAATGAACAACGACACCAAGAACTACATTTTTGGTGGTGTAGTTTTCATTTTAGGGCGTTGCGAGTGAGACCATGTCAGTTACCACTTATTGTCAATTGTGCGCAATGCACAATGCTATGAATAGCGGCTCCGTACGTGACACTTTATGTACCAATCACTAGCTTATTTAAAACTGGCTGAAAAAAAGGACCTGACATGATGTCATCACAGCGCTATAATACAAAAACTACACGACCAAATTTACTGTTCTTGGTGTCGTTGTTCATTTGAAAGAACACCCTATCCGATGGACATAATACATTTTAAATATATTTTGGGAAGTGCCCTGTTCCGTTTTTTTGCCACCCTGTATATTTTCAAATTTTGTACATGATAAATGTTGTTTGTTTATAATTAAATACATTTATCTCAATGTTTTCTATTCTTTTGAATTACAAATCAGTTTGTTATTTCTGGAGTTTAATACAAAACTTTATGTTGTATTGGGTATGAATAGGTAATTTATGTACAAACATTTTAATTATCTTTTGATAGATTTTGATTGCACCACACATAGCTACGAACCGCAGATAGTCGTGGTGTTTCAATTTACATGATGCACATGTTACATGATTGGTTATGCTGTCCTTTAAATGTAGAAAACAAAGAAACAATTTCCTATGGCATTACATACAGCTATGGCAATAATCAGCTACGGTTGGTCAGCATCTAGTTGATACATTACAACGTGGCGCCCCGTAATAATACATGCGTTAGCTTGTCAAGCATGCTTTCACAATAATTGTAATTTATTTTTGATTTCAGTGTATTTATGTTGCATAATAGTGTGTGTAATATTCACTTTACCTATTGAGTTTAAATTGAATCTACCGTGTAGCCAATAATTATTTGGACACGCTGAAAATTATGAAACTAACTATTTTGATCATTTTAACTTAATAGTCTCATATTTTATCACGATTTCAACGAAGCAGCATCTAATGAACACATACATGAATTTTAAGCAGTTTTTTATCCAACCTTTTCTTCAAAATTTTTTCTAGCATCATTTGAATTTAAAGCGATTTCATGTAGCGTCCAAATAATTTTGGGTTACTCTTTATTTCACTTTGGGATCACTTTGGTAGGTGATGTTGGTGGTTCTCTTGGTCTGTGGCTGGGCGGGAGCATCCTAACGGTGTTTGAGATCTTCGACCTGGTCTGGCATTCTCTCTACATCTACTACAGGAGGAGGCCGGGCGGGAGATGAGACCATTATTTTATTAAACTATTACACACTTTGTGTGCAAAGTCTCTGAACAGGAGAAAAGGCCATTATTTTATGAAACTATTACACACTTTGTGCGCACAATCTCTAAATAGGAGATGAGGCCATAATTTTGTTTAACTGTTACACACTTTGTGTGCACAATCTCCACTCCTGGGGAGCATTCCTTCCAAGTGGCTCATGGGGATTAAGAGGATGGATCATCATCGAAACGCTTTTGCATGATTCTAACGTATGGCAGCGCCTATCTCCAATTCACTAGCCCTAGTGAAAGTCACGGGGGGGGGGTGTAATTTGGTAACTCCGCTTGTGTAATTTTCCCTTCTCCATTCTAAACCCCTCACAAAAAATTCGGAAACTCAAGTTTGATCGATCATATCTCTCATATTTTTTATAATTATACTCGAAATCGATACACAATAAAGCCTCATTATTTACTTTTCAAACGATGCATTATGTGTCGTAATTATGCAATTGGGGCGAGTGCAGTAACCAAGAGAATAGGGGTAGGCAGGAAGTGAAATGTCGCAAAATGACCAGTAAATTTAAACTTACTAATGCATGACAGTGCTGACCAGCTTGTTTAAAGTTCAACTTCTATTGAATATTTTAAAACTGTCCATTTATCAAAATCATTGAAATCGGTACCACTTTAAAGGAAATTATCTCTTCATTACGATGGCATATTATAAAATGGATTGTGTGCAGCGAACTGGAATATGGAGATGGGTTGAGTGTGAAATCAGACAAAAAGATATGGAGTTGACAACAAAACAGAGCGTTGCATCTTTTTTCGAGCGTTCGGGGGGATTTGTAAGCATTTGAAATCAAATATTCATGATTAAAATTGAAATCAACAGAAAGCCCAACAACTCTTCTGTATGAAAATGTGAAATGTATAATGGTTTCAGTAAAGGGCGGCTGCAGGGAGATGAATGAGAGGGAGCTTCAAAAGTGACTCATTTCAAAACGCTCTGATTTGGTGTCGGTATACTGTACTATTGTGTGTAGGATGCAATGCGACTTGAATGAGTTGGCCATGAATGAGAAGAATTAAATTGAAAACGCATGAATAGTGACTTAGTTGTGCCTTGAATTCAGAGCGTTTCGAAATGGATCACTTTTGAGGCTCCCCCTCCTTCATCTCCATGCACCCGCCCTTTATTAAAACTATTTCACATTTTCATACAGAAGAGTTGTTGGGCTTTCTGTTGATGTCAATGTTAATCGTGAATATTTTATTTCAATTGCTTAACAATCCTCCCGAAAGCTTGATAAAGGATGCAACGCTCTGATTTTTTGTCAACTCCATATCTTTGTGTCTGATTTTAAACTCAACTTATCTCCATATTCCAGTTTGCTGCGCACAATCCATTTGCATAATCGTTACGATTAATATGCTGTCGTAATGGAGAGATAATTTCCTTTAAAGTGGTACCGATTTCAGTGATTTTGATAAATGGACAGTTTTACAATATTCAATAGAAATTGAACTTTAAAAAAGCTGGTCTGCACTGTCATGCACTAGTAAGTTCAAATTAAATGGTCATTTTGCGACATTTCACTTCCTGCCTCCCCCTATTCTCTTTTGATTGATACTTGATTTCCCGAAAAAGGGGGAAGTCCCCTCATTCAATGCAAAAACTTATTTAGAAGATGATTTTATTATCATAAATGTGCTCAATTTTTGACACTTGAAGTTGAATGAACAGTTTCCCAGCTTGCTAATTGACATGCCGATCTTGGAATCAACAAACGGGTACCCGGGACCTGCTCGATAAATTATCGCGAGTCCCGGGTAGTAAAAATACCCGAAAACGACAACACTTAGAGTGCTGGCATGAGGTGTGATCTAGTGAGTTGTGCATGATTTAAAAATAGCTACAGCACAAAGAAGGTTCCATAACTTGCTGATTGGTTTATAACCATTTATTTTATTACTTATTTATTTGAATAGGGCTTCAAACCCACAATCCTCATATTGAAAGGCGAAGACTCTGGACCAATATACCACGGCACTCCCACCTTAGACCACTTTTCTTGATTCTGTAGTAGTTCACATGTTGGTGAACCAGTCTATTAAGACCACTCTTTCTGTATCCCTTTATTGGTATGTTAACCTGCTCATATAAGTGTTCCATATTTCACTATGCGTAAACATTAAATAAGTTGTATTTATCCCTTCTCTTCCCTACTATGCCAATTTTATATCATTTGTCTTAGCCAATGATTTGGCATTATAATTTTCATTTAGAAGTTAGGTAAAACAAATCATTAACTGTAAACGTTTTTTTTTTCAACTGTTCATGGTAGTAAAATAAAAGTTAATGATTCTTAACAAAATGTTCTTTGATTTTTTACAATTTCGTCATTCATGTGCAATTCAGTTATAGAACTTTGAATCATGCAAACAATAACATCTCTATCTATCATTTATATTTTGAATTGGAAGGCAGAGGGGAGGCAGGGGTGGGGGATTGGGATTGGGGGTATTGGGGTTGGGGGAGGTGCCAATGGTGTACTGGGCAAGTATTCCCACAAGTTAGCTGCCAAGTGTTATAACTTTAGCTGTACCACTGTATCATTTTCTTCCACTTATATTGAGAGCGTTTTTTTGTAAAAACCATTTCAAGATTTTATTTAATTTTCCACAATAAACATTCTCTCTAAAGATCACATCCCAAATATTTTCTGGACAAGGCAGTCCAGTTATTTTCAGTTTGTGATAAAAAAATCATTCTGATTTCAAGTAGTTCGGAACTTCAGTGTCATTTAAAACTTGCCCCGGGGCTTTGTTTACATTATTGCCCACTAATTGTCAGCTTCATGTACGTCATGTCATACACTTGACCATTTATGCATTCCTGTTGCCTGTTGGCATGACGTTGTGAACTTGTGACTCTGCTAGTATCACTTTCCGTGGCCTAGCTTGGGATGGGGTTGGGATGGGGGAGGAATTGGGGAAAATTTACTCCCTAGTCACAATTCTTACGCTTGACCATTTATTTTTCCTGTTGCCTGATGGTCATACCATTGTGACTCTGTTAGTATCACTTTCTGTGGCATAGCTTGGGATGGGGTTGGGGTTTGGGGGAGAAGTTGGGGAAAATTTACTCCCTAATTACAAATCTTACACTTGACCATTTATTTTTCCTGTTGCCTGATGGTCATACCATTGTGACACTGTTAGTATCACTTTCCGTGGCCTAGCTTGGGATGGGGTTGGGATTGGGGAGGAATTGGGAAAAATTTACTCCCCAGTCACAATTCTTACACTTGACCATGCATTCCAGTTGCCTGATGGTCATGCCATTGTGACTCTGTTAGTATCACTTTCTCTGGCATAGCTTGGGATACGGTTGGGATTGGGGAGGAATTGGGGAAAAATTTACTCCCCAGTCACAATTCTTACACTTGACCATTTATGCATTCCTGTTGCCTGATGGTCATACCATTGCGACTCTGTTAGTATACTAGACACAAACTTCGTTCTTCATGGATGCCAGATCAAAGAATGGTTAATTCAAATTTACAAAATGTACAGAAATACACCCCATTACATTGTAAAAACAATTGTTTTAAAAACAGTTCAATTCTCTTTTTTGTTTGGATCTTTTAATTATTATTCACGAAATTGATTAACATGCATTTTGTATTATAATATTATGTATTATGATATCTATTCATTTATTAGTGTAATCATGATTTTAATTTGGATGCATGATATTTGGATACATATATATACATGTCACATACAATCACAACACCCCCCAACGAAAAAATAAACAAATCAAACAAATGAAGAAAAAAAAACAAAATCAAAACTAGAACTCACCCCAACCTCAAGTTTACCCTAACTGTTGCAGATCATCAACAATGTGGTACAAGTTGCCCCCCTCATTACTACATTTTATAACATCCAATTTAAGAATAACAAAAGCATTCAACCATGCCATTGTTTCTACTCGAGTCTCAGAAAGAAAAAACCAACAACCACCTAGGCAAGGGTTTTATATTTAGCAACAAGTCTGCACTCTTCATTGCTTACAGTGATCTAAACAATCCTCCAAAGATCTTTTGAACTGGGTTAAGTCCTCCAGAACTCTCTATAAGGAAATGGGATAATCCCGTCCCTTGATTATTGCCCCGCATATTTTCTGCTCCATTTAGTATAACAGTGAGGTCTGACATTATCAGGAAACCTTTTGATCAGTTTTTACCTGTTATCGGTGCAAAATTTTCAGTTTACTTGTGTAGCTACAGGTAGTCAGTGAAGGGGGGGGGGAGGGGGGCCTGGGGGGCAGCGGGTTGGGTTGGGGTGGGAATTGCCTTATCTTTGCCTCCCCACCACCTCCCTTTGTGTCACAAATTAATGATAACATCCATAATGCACAGTAGAACTCTCAAAATAAGCGGGGGGGGGGTAGATACTTTATCTTAACCTACCCACCCCTCCCCTTGTAATCTCAGAAATTAATATTGAAATCCACAGGTTTAACGCACAGTGAGACAGTTGGCACACTGTCCCAGGACCACTGATAACTAGCCTCATGTCAAAATTATTCAATCAAATCATTATGATTTCACTTGTCCAAATGGGATACTGGACCAAATATGAAGACTCTGAACAGCGTTACCAGAGTTGTTACCAGGCTACTAAACTGTATGAAGATTTTGATTTTACTTACCCTACTGGCCCACAACATATACAATTATGGTTAAATTTGACACAAGTTTTAGTTTGAGCCAGAGTCCCTTTATAGTAAGAGTTGCGACATCTATTGTTCACAAAATGGATACAAAATTGCGAAAGGAATTTAAACCACTGAATGCTCAAAGAGGTTTAGTCAGAGTTTAGCGCATTGTTAAACTCAGCATTCCTGCATGCAGTTACTTAAAGTAGCTATTGCCATTTTGTTTCCATTTGTGTACACTAGTTGTCGTAACTCTCCTATAAAGGGACTCTAGTTTTAGCGCATATATACTGCCCTCCTTATAGGGAGACTTGTGTTTGCTTTACTCCCCCCCTCCACCCTCCCTGCCACTGAGAAAATTGTCTTACACAAATTATTTGCCTTGCCCCCAAAGCAATTTTTCAGATGAGCGGAGATGACACGATTGATTGTTAAATGTTATGTCTTCTTTCGCACCGCTCGCTTCCTTAACGTGTCGCGGCAAATTTCCAGTGACCGCACGTGACGGGCGGTTTTGCCCCGGGCCGTGTACCCTACATGTAGCTCAGGTTGATAATTATTTCCTAATAGGTTCCCAACGTGGGTTCCTTTCTATCAAGCCGACATTCCAAACTAAAGACAGGGTAGGAAATGCCTGAACGCTGTAAGTGGTTGTTCAAACAATGCAACCCCACTCAATTTGCTTTTTATTATGTTTATGATTTTTGTAAGTCAGAACGATTACTTTGGCCTTTTAAAGTAGTAAGCAGTTCACACAGGTTTTTTCTATTTTTCTTTGTTATGATTTTATTAGAAGTTAATTTGCGTTCCCCTCTCGCTCCGAGATCCCACCAGTTCGCTCTAAGACCTGGGTCGTAGCTCGCTCACTGTGATGATTATTTCCTGACAAGTTCCCGACATGAGTTCCTCTTTCTTACAGCGACGTTCCAAACTAGGAGTAGGACGGGATAGGAAGTGCCCTGAAATATTTGAGTGGTTATTCAAACAATGCACCTCGACTTAATTTGCTGTTGCTAAATATGTAGTAAAACCTGTCCTAGTGGCCAACTGTCTCTTGCCGCAAACCTGCCTGTGGTGGTCAGCAAATTAGTGATTCAGTGTTGTGGGAAGCTGTGTAAAGTGGGGGGGGGGGGATGTAGTTTGCCCTTTTGTCCCCCATTAGCATAGAATAATAATTTTCAAAAATAAGTTTAGCAGGTAAGGCAATTCTGTTATAGTTAAGTGATTTTATTACTCATTACAAATAGTATTGTTTTTGCATGCAAGTTGTTTTGAAAATATACACTAGTTACTAACATGTACATTACTTAATATCATATTGTCTCTATATCTTTGAATGCACTTGAAAATTAGTTTTTATAAATTAGGATTTTGCAAGACCAGTGATTTCTGGATTGCCTGTGACATGTCTGATGCCCCCCAACTGAGCTATGAACATTAAATAGATAGATGTCACTCAACTTAGTCATTGTTATACTCTGTAATAACGCTATTATTGAATTATACGTGTAGTCACGTTCGCACACTTTTACCAACATTGAATCATATGCAAATCAAACCATCACTTCCTGTGAGTGACTCTAAACATTCAACACCAATTCTTTCTGAAGTTTTCCTTCATAAAACCACATTTTTATAAAAAAAATTATTGTTATCATACACAAATTTATTATTTGTCCAAGCAGCAAAGATAAGAAGATGAGATTTTTATTACTTAATCCTCTGGCGTCAAAGTCCATAAATGTCACCGACTATTTTGAAATGGATGTTCGATCCGAGTCGTTACATCATCTTCCAATTAATATCGTGAGTGCGGTGCTCCGTTAGTCACGCTTTATTTCCGCGATGCAGGGATGTGCTTCCCAGGGTGGTGCGTTGCGGTGCGTTACAAAGCGTCGTCATCTGATACCCCACATATTTTTTAATCATTCGCAGCCATCAACATTTTCATTGACCAATCAACCCCTTGCCAACGGGCAACCTGGTCGGTCCAATACAAACTCTTTGAGAATTATACAATCTAGTAGGGAACAGGTTAAAAAACTTGATTAAGATTTTTTGCATTGTAAAAGAATGGAAGGACTTAACCCTAGCACTGGCCTGTGGCTAGTTACATTTTTACCTTGGAACTGACCAGCAAACATTTTATGAAAGTCATATTTTGGGAGCACGGGTTTTATTTGTACAAACATGGTCATGTGATACCCCATATATATCAATCATTTGCGGCCTAACATGTTTTATGGACCTGTTAAAAGCCAGTTATGGTTTTTACGTCCTGAAAATTTGGAAACACTTTCCACCAATGCTCTAAATATGCACAGGGGGTGTTTCACAGAGTTCCTAAGTTGATCTTAGCACTCAGTGTCTTGAAACAGTTTTGTAAAATTTTTGTTTAAATGCATAAAACATTTATTCAAATAATGTATATTTTCTGATTATCAAAGAGATTTCATGAATTTTATACAAAGATCATGAATCTCTTTCATAATTAGAAAATAAATATGATTTTAATCAACATTTTATGCATTTCAACATAAATTTTAGAAAACTGTTTCTAGACACTAATGGCTTTCCATAATATTTAAGAGCATCTTGGTGCTAAGTAAGATCAACTTAGGATCTTTGTGAACTACCCCCCCAAACCGTTAGCCTGGGGTGCTAACACTGAACTATTATTCATCAGGGCCACCGAATTCCAGTGATGCTAAATCCCACTGGCTTAAAGGGATCTAGTAACTTTGTTGGCATGTGCAAAAAGTGATGAATGGTTGATGCAATGTATAGTGCTGTTATGTCATATTTCCACAGGGTATTGTGTGAAAATTTCAAGTCAAATGGACATTGCATGGCCAAGTAATGAGCGAAAATGCA
>JAUELG010043285.1:0-11448 GCA_031471515.1 Dendraster excentricus | reverse complement strand
TAGTTGACGTTAATAATAATACAATGTTGTAATATTCAAGCGCTAAATGGCAATTTATATTGATATATATTGATCTATACTGATATTATATTCTTTCATGAAATTTTTATAGAGGAGCTTGAAGTTGCCCCAGAGAGCACGATGGAACAGGAGATCGAGATGGTCAAGACGATGCTCCTGGAGACCGACGCCCTCGACTCGCGGTCAGGACGCGAGAAGCTGCTCCACGAACTGGCGCGCATCCGCATGCGGCAGGAGGAAAAGCTGCTGGCCGTGCACGCGGCCAAGAGGAACATCCAGCAGGTAGGCAAACTGAACCAATATTAAAGATACAACACTTGCCTTACCTCCTCGAACATATGTATATTCATTGGAATCTGTACATAAAACACTTTGCCATATTAAATAAAGTCCCCCAAAATTAAAATGCTTTGACCCAAGGCTAACCTCCTAACCCCCTCTACAGCAACATCGTCCCAAGATGAAAGTTCAACCTCCCATTCAGACCAAGAAGGCTAGTCTTCTGCAACACTTTCCCAAAAAGGTTGCCTAAAGGCTAATGGTCACCAGAAATTTCACTTGGACAGGAGAAACTTCTTGAATTGTCCACCTAGGTATAAGGATCTACATCACAGGTCTATAGTGGAAGGATAATTTTGTCTACCGGAAGATTCACCTTGAGAACCCTGCTCTGGTAGCTTTAAAGAAATATATACATCTTCTTTTGAGGTTTAAATTAATTCAAAAAGCTTTTTGGGGGTGATGAAGTGAATTAAAGAAATGGAAACTAAAATTTGATTCATGGAATATTGGCTCGGGGACTGGGATGATGGTGATAAGGGTGTAGTGTAGGCAATCATTATGATTTGGGAGGCACATTTCATGTTTTTGTTAACCATTCATCTTTTTTCCTCCATCCATTTGCTGATAACCCTTGTCCATCCAGTTGTCTGACCTATTGATACCGGATTATTCTAACGTACTTCTCTCTTGTTCACCTCATCCTTACAGGAGCTGGAGTTCGTCAAGCTGGCAAAGAAAGACAAGATGCGGGAGGCGATGGAATCACGGCGAGCCCTTCGCAAGGAGCTTGACCGGGTGCGCATCGAGTACGAGCGCAAGCTCCGCGAGTCCAGTGACTCCCGGCAGCGCCTCAAGCGTGACCTTGACGCCGCCCGCAGTCGGTGTAGCGAGAAGACGGGAGAGATGGAAAGGAAGAACGGGCGGCTGGCGTCACAGAACGAATACCTCCACGACCGGGTGCGCGAACTGGAAGAGGAGCGTGAGCAGCTCCGACGAGAGCTCAACTGCTTCCGGAAGGCAGCCGCAACAAACGGCAACGCCGTCTCCGCCACCGTTACGACGACAAAACCCGACAGCGCGGAGAGTTTGGATGGTAGCGCGCGGCGGGAAAGCGAGGAGAAGAGACAGAAAGAACAGAGGCATGAATCTTCGGCGGCAACTCCAACTTCGTCATCGGTGTCGCCGTCGTCAAACGGAGGAGACAAACTTGAGCTGGACTTTGGGAAGACCGCCAAGAAGGCCGATTGCGCGGAGAAGCAGAAAGAGAACGAGGTGTCTTTGCTGAAAGAGAAGACCGTTGCGCTTCTGCCGAAAGAGGAAGAGAAGGCCAACGGCAATCATTAGTCGTGGCGAGAGAAGAACCAAGCCGTAGAATCGGCTACATTAAAACTAACTCTCCTATCCCCTAGCATCGCTTCGCCAAAATGCGGGTAGATGGAGCCGAGGCACGCAACTGCACCGTCAGGCAAACGAGGTGTATTCTCTACCAGCAGAAAGACTGGTTTCATTTGGAGATGAGGACAACATATCGCGTGCTGTGTATCCCCCCTTTTATTATTCGCAAGAGAAATCGGGGGAGTGTCAAGCTAAGTTGGAGATCTTGGACTCCATACTGTGCATAAAATGAAGAAGAGATGTGATAGTGCCTATACTATTACCTCTTCTAACAACCGCTTAACGTCCGTTCCCTTGTCGTTTCCGTCACTCTGGGTGTACATATACATAAACATATATGTAGTTATGTATGTATGTATGAATGTATCTCTGTGTGTATTTATGTAAATTGTATGAAAATCATCGTGCATACATATATATAATTATGTATATATGTAGGTTTGAGCATGATTGTACACGTAAGGGTGTATGTACATATGACAACATTTTCATATGCGGTTAGAATAAGTGTTAGATGCCAAAATGACTTGATGTTTAGCAAGTGAAGTTGCTGTTACCTTAAGCCAGCAAAACTCAATTTTCCATGCTTGCAGAGGAATCAATGAAATAATCTCATGCTAAGCATATATACTTTTTTTTTTTCTCTCACTATTGTTTTGTGTAATTAATGTGGATATTTCTTATATTCTCATTGGTGAATGCCACCATTTAGCATCATTATTCGATTGACATGTTAATGTTTTATCATTTTAATTTGTTTCCATTTCGTTGTCACTGCCAAAATTTGAATGATCCAATTAAATGCTGTTGTGTAGAAATGTGTACATTTTGTACAGATGTTTGTTGAATTGGGTCATATTCAATTGAATACACTGGTTGAACAAATTGCAGGAATGTTTGTTTTCTATGTTAATCGTCTATGAAGGGATGTACAGTATATCAATGGTACTGCTGTGTTTATTCCAGAGTAGACAACAAGGAGTATGCAGTGATATTGGGGCCAGCTTTTTCTTTTTACTTTTTTTTGGGAAATGAGAATAGAAACTACATCTGCCTCCTGCTTGCGAGTTTTCATGTTATATATTGTACTTCCTTGTAAAGGAGGAATCATATTGAGTTTGTTGTTTTTGTTTTATTGAGCCTTTTGTTTTTATTCCATGGACGTGATTATTGTTATTCTCGTTTTAGTACATGTTAGCCTAAATCATGCAGCTGGATACTATATTATATTATTTTACTATATAGGGAAATTGAAAAAAAAAAGTAATCAAAGAGAAATAAAAAAAGTGTTTCCTTTTTCTTAATACCTCATGAATTGGTGATAGGCTGGTGTGATATGTCTTGCCTTACTTCGAGAGATGCACTTTTTTTTTTTTTTGTGTGTAAATCATGTATTAAAATCTTGGGAGAGAAGACTAAAAAAAGCTTTAAATATTGTGAAGGAGACAACAAAATAACCTGTGTTCTTTTCAAACCTCTGCTCCGACATAGGTTTGGAGAAATACCTCTTCAAAAGAAACAAATATTACTTTCATACATTGCCGTTGGCTGTCGTACTGCTCAAACAGTCAACACTAAAAGCAGTCAACACATCTTTTCGTGTTTTCTTTCTTTTTTGAGGTGAATAAAAGGGAAGAAAGAGAATCTTGTGTCGTAAAGTTTTATCCCCTTTTCGTGCTCCAAAATTGTGTAGTCATATTCATGACTGAAATGCTAAATGCAATGTGTCGGACGTTTCATCATCAAACGTTTTGTGTGATAATTTTGCTGGAGTGATGGGGGAAGAAAAAAATTTCGAAATAAGAATTGAAATGAGAAACTTGAATGGTACAAAAACATTAAAATTAGTGAAATTGACTTTTTGAAACAAATAACTATTTGTAATTTTGAGGCGATGAATAAATGTGGAATGAAGAGACATTTTGAGCAGGGATCACAAAGTATTACCCCCAAAACAAAAATCCTTTTGGGGAGAATTTTCAGGTTATTACTATTAAAATTTATATATTTGTACTTTTATCAGTGGTAAAGATTTGTTTACGTAATTTCAAGTTGTTACTCAAGATGAGTGAAACAAAACACAAAAACCTAATGTGAATTCTTATTTGAAGAGTAAAGATATGTGATTTTTCTCTCTTGTATAATTGAGGACACCATTTGTGTTGGTTCCTTGTTTGAAATAGATTGAAACGGGTCATTTTTTAAAAAAATCTTTGTTTTTCATAAACTCTTTTGTGCTGTTTTGTCCCGGGCATGATTTTCATTTGTTATCGTGAGTGATTGTTTTTTTCCTCACCTCTATTTTGAAGTTAAACATTAGAAAGAAAATCAGCTCTGCTTGTTCGTACATGTGTTTGTGTGTGTGTTTGAGTGCGTAGGTTCGTTCAAACAATAAGTCTTAGATAAACAAACTATAGCCCCCTTCTTCAAAATTGAATTTTCAATTCTGATGTAGAACTGTGATGTGACTTTCAGTTACCTGCATCCCCCAAATTTTTGTTGTTTGCCTCAAATTGTACTAGTATTTTTATTACCCGTTTTTTTTATCTTTCATTTTTTTTTTTTTTTTATGAATTGAGAAATCTGATCGGTAATGCAGGCTCTTTTATTTTTGGATGTAAAGGTTTGAAGTTACAAGTAGCCACTGGGTAAAAGCCATTTAAACATATGTGTAAACATATATACAATAAATTTATGTATGAAGAGCTTATATAATTGCAAAATTTACATTGATATGCTTGTATGTAAAAAGTCAATATGTCTAAAGCAGTATTAAACGCTTTGTAATGGGGTTTTATTTCAATGTGATTTTTAAAAATATATATAAATATACACTTTTCACTTGTATATATACTTATCTGGTTGTTTCATGGTATAGATGATTGATGGAGAGATTAAAAGAGTTGTATTATCTGCTGAAATACACAATTGAATATATGTAACAAAACATCTCGGGAACCCACTGTTTTATAGTAGCATAGAACATGTGATGGAACATTATTAACATCTAGAGGTGTCGGTGTTTTAGATAACTTGTTTTGTGGACACTTCTTTTTTTTTCTTCTTTTTTTTTTGTCCTGCCAGTTCTGTTGGTTTTATGGGTTTGAAATTTGCTAATACAAGATAAAAGAGTTTTTGCTGTTAAATGGGATTTCCATTTTTTGTTTTTGGCTCTCACACATGCTATGTAAAGCTATTGCGTCAAATGAAATACTGTAGAAATCAGAATAAATTTGTTCTCATTTGTTAGCTAGTTGTTCAGACATCCAGTTGCATAGACTAACGTGTACTGTTACATACTGTGATGTTTCGGTAAGTGCCAGAAAGTCCCTAAAGCCATAGACCCTTGTACAGTATTGAATAGCATCCTTTTGACTTTGACCGACACCAACTAACTTTTCTTGTAAATTGAAATCACCCCTCTCAACGCACTTCCTTTTTGCTCCCAACAATGCTCTTGTTAGTGTTGTTTTTTTTGCAAACTATTTGAGGACGGAAATGCGACTCTGCATCAATTTATTGTACTTTTGTTGAATTTTTGTCATGTTTTACTAAAAGTCGTTCTATATATCTAAAAAAAAATACCTCATTCATGTGAATTACTGTGTAGGTAAAAGGCATTTGCTGTCCATGCCAATGTAGTTGTATATTTAGTTTTTATTTTCTGTCTATTAAGTTTTCATAAAAGCCACTTTTTTGTGTGGACTAAATTGCGTATTAACTTTGTTTTTCTTTATAATTACATAATGCTGCATTCTATATTTTTTCCAAAGGAAAGCAAACAAAAAATTTGTAGGTCACACATAATATCTGCCAATAAAATAGCTGTGTCACGTAAAGTTTGAAGTATTAGTTTGTGTTTGGCAAATAATGTTAATGTAGAAAAATAATGTGTTTCCTTGGTTAGTCTATTAAAGCTAGTAAAGCAATTTATGTTTTCAACAAAATGTATTCAAGGATTATTGAGGAGGCGAGTTACTTTGTATGGGCATTAGTTTATTGTATCATCCAAAACCAAAATTTGTTTATTTAAAAGCATAAAAATTAACCAATCTTGACTCCCTTCAATCCAATTTCTAATAAATATAAAACATAGCTACATTGCAGCCAGTTGCAGTTGCCAGATAATACAGGAAATTTCTACAAAAAGACTTTCCAATTGTAAATCTGATGATGTAAGTTACAGATGAAACACAAAGCATAATATAGTCTGTTCATTTGTTATTCTATTTTGAACACACCGTCTTAGTTTGTACATTTATTTTTTGTTCTGGCATAAAGATAAATTTGTACCAATCAACGTTACCACATTGTTGTGAGATGGTAATGTGGAAGGAATGGCTAAAATCAAGAGTTTATCAAGATTTGTAAGGGAAAATCAGCGTAATTAACCATGTTGATTAAATCCACTCAACCTGCATCATCTACTCTTTTGTTTTTCTAATATTTTTCAACAAATTTGCCCTTGACTTTGTTTTGTTTTGTTTTTTTGTCTCTTTGTTGGCACAATGAAGAACAAACAAAAAACTTGAGAAACGCATATTTTACAAAATCTGGTGCTATTTTAATAATCATAATGCGGGGCATGTTTTTGGGGGGATTAGAATTTGTTGAGGAGGATTATGTTTCAATCTCTGGTTTCAATCGGTGAAAAGAATTTTTGAAACTCCTTTAAAATATTTATGTGTGTGTGTTCAATTAAATTTTGCTTGATATTATCTTTTTTGGTCAGAAATTCTCAAAAACAGGGAAGCAAAATTAATGAACAGAAAATGCACAGTTTTTGTGTATGTCACTGTCCTAAAGAAAAAAATGAATTTAAATTCTTAATTAGAGAACACTGTCAAAATGACTTCACGATGTATCATGTGTGTGTATATATGCATATAAATAAAATATATATATATCTATGTAAATGAAATTCTACATATGTACAGTATCTGATCGGGGAAGTTAGCAAATAAGCTTTAATTCCTTAGGTTCTTAAGCATTGTACAGTTGAGTGTATGTGGGTTAGTTAGTGTGCGTGTGTTCATCTAGGTATGTTCCCCAATGTTTTGTTCCGTGTTAATACAATTAAAGAAATATGCTGATGAAACCTGTACATATACATCAATAATGTGCGATGCTATCACAAATATATATATATGTTTTAAGATATATCTATATGATTTTTAGATTTTCTTTTTTAATTACTGTTTATTGATGTCTACAATTTTAGATTTGAAATTTATTACAGACAAATTTAAAATTATTGGAGTGACATCCACTCTGTGTTGAAAACAAAACTTTGAAATGATGCTTAGGTGAATTTTAAGATTTTTTGTGGAGTCGTTTAGTAGATTTTTATAGTGCACAGTGCATCATACTTTGTCATTTCACTCTCCAATGAATCAACTCCTTCAAAATTATCCTGGGTGAGTACAAGAAATGTTTAAATTTGACGAGGAAGAACTGAAAAGTTGTATAAAAATGCTTCATTTAATAGGATCATGTGAGCGAGATTTAAGAAGCAAAGAAATAACTTCGGTGAATATCATGTTTTCATTGTGAAAATGTTGGGGGAAATCTTTCTTTTGTCAGTAGAGAAATAGAACAAAAGATGAACATCAGAATTCCACAGAAGGAAGGGGGGGAAAATACGCTTGAAATTCTCTTTTATTGAGGGCTCGTCAAGTCGCGAGACGACAGTTTTCTGCCTGTATAAATCACTGGAGGGGGTTGGCTAAATATTTAATGTTATGAGCCGTTGTCATGGATACAGAAGTGTAATCATATTTTTACAATTGTAACGCAACACTTAGAGATGTTTTACTTTCTTTGTTTTTACATTGCTGTATATTCAACAGTTGACTGAAAAGGACCAATCATGCATGGTACGCATAACGTGGGTGATAGTAATGAAGTTGTTGGTATTTGCGTGGTGTGAAAAACGTGTCGTAATGGAAATATGGAGGAGTTATGGATGATTTTTAGTGGTTTTTTTTGCAAAAAGAATTTGAATGTAAGCTTTTTTGCGAAAAAGTTTTTGATATATACTGTATAAGAATATGTTAATAGAAAGTTGGATTTGGTCTTTCGTGAGCTGTTTATCGCATACATGTATGAAGGAAGAGAATTATTGTGTACATTGTTGAAAGAAAGGAGAGGTATATAGAGGGAAAACTTGTAAAACTGAGCTGTATCTGAAAGTGCGATGTTCCTTCTTTTTTTTTGGCGAACAAGAAAGATTTATTGTACGTTTTAAGGTCATCATCATATTGTGAATAATTAATGAAATATGATCAATATAATGCGCATAATTAACAAACAGTTGGTCAATATGTGAATAATTCATCAAATCTGATCCATTTGTGCATAATTCATGGTATGTTGGTCAATGTGTGAATATTCATGACATATGTAAATTAATATGTGAATAATTCATGAGCTGTTCATTCATTTACATGCATTACCAATCTGAATATTCATGATCTGGCTTCTGTATAATTACTACTACTACTACTACTAAATGTGTGTTTTTTCGCCTGCCGCTGATTATTATTACTATTATTCAAGCATTTTAATGCATACAATTTTTTTTTTCTTGTATTTTTTTTTTTTTTTTTAGATCGAAGAGAGAAGAAGGGAGGTTTGATTGGAAATATTTTAAGTTGTTTGAAAAAAGAAAATTACCTCGATTGGGCCTTGGAAGGAGACTAGCCCTGGTATTGTGAAGAGGTTTCTATCGTTACACATTATACATTAACAAAAAATTATATATATACATATAAATATATACATTGTATGATGAAGCTGCATCGAATAAAAAAGAAAAGCTGTCATGACTACCTCAAAATTTTGTTTCCATTTTTTGTTTCATTTCTCACAAACAGTGCTTTGATATACACCGCAGTAATGCATTCGTTTGATTAGCTGTTTTGTTTTTTGTGGCAGTTTCATGTGTGTGTGCATGATTGGTTGGTTGATTTATTTATGAGTGACTTGAGTGTCTTGGTGAATTTGTGTGTTTTGACGCCTTATAAAGCTGTGATATAATACAAAGCTATTTTAGGTATTTCTAAATTTGAACTTCATTTTCCAGTTACCAAGTTGGGTGGGGGGGGGGAGGGGGAGGGTGCCCTAAAAAAGTGTTTTTAATCATAAAATAAATAAAATGCATAAATAGATATACAATTTAGAAAGGTCTACTTTTTGTTTATGTCGGGTCCAGCTAAACCAGTGGTTTCTTGGCACTACTTTATCGTGTTGCCCCTCCCCACCCCACGATCGCTGTCGGTTGTAGAGAGGGCGCTTTGCGCATCACAATTTTTTTGTGAGGTAATAAAAAACTGATTGTCAAATTTGAGAGAACATCCAATTATGATGGTAGAATAAACTTTATTTGGTTGAAATCGACCCAGAAATGGCTGTAATATCAATGAATGTATCTCATCTTATAATTATTTGGGGCCCATACAAACATTTAGGATTTTATAGAAAAAATTTAAAAAAATGCTTACACTTTTTCAATATTTTTCAAAAACGTTTTCACGTAGTTTTTAATGATCTCTCTCTTAAATCATTATTTTAATGAACCACTACATGCATAATTTTGTATGAAAACATGTTGAAACCACTGCCTTTTCCTATAGCGCCCTCTTGTGTTAGAATGGCTCTTTTTAATGATAACAGGCTTATTACTTAGTCATTTGTAATTTGTTATAACTTTCGAGCATGGTGGAGTTATACATATTAGTTTATAATGTTACTAAAGTTCAGCTTTACCAAAACTAAACCACCCCTTTAAGCAAAAAATATGAAAAATTATATAAATCAATTTCAACTTGCAACACCCCTATATGCAAACTTAAGAAGGAAAAAAAAAAAGCTTTTCTAAATTTGAAGCGAGCAAAGAAAAGAAGCCATAGGAGGAGATATAGAAACCATACAAATAGGCATCAAATAATCGGGGGAAACCATTAAGCATTAGAAAAAACAACCAAACTAATCTTTGGACGTAAATGAGAGCGGTCAATTGGTTTTCAGCATTGGAACGGGAAAGAGGAGCTCTTAACTAATAACATTTCGAAGCAACATGTTTTTGACGTAGATAGTTGACAAGATATAAAACACGGTTTCATGTAAACATATATACGGTATATGTCAGACGGAAAATTTCAATAGGAAAACTAGCTGGGAAGAAAAAATGTAGGAAAACAATTGTAGTGGATAAAATAGAGGTGAACAGGAGACAAAAACATGACACAAAATAATGGAAAGGCGGGTGGAAATAAATATAGATTGATGGGTTGAATGAAAGACGCAAGTACACATTTTCTTTGCTAATTTCTAGGCAGTTTCCTCTACATTTTTAAATTTTATTTTATATATAGATTAATTCAGAAACAAAATGTAGGTGGAAAACAAATTTAGAAGAAAAAAGAGTGACATTATTTCCTCTGGCTCTGACATTTAATACCCGACATCTCATTGCCGCCCCCCACCCCCAATGGTATTGCGGTTTATATATGGCTTCATCCGTGCGGGTAGTTGGGAACAGTGGCGTAGCTACGGGGACCAGATTCTCGCAAGAGTTAACCTAAAAGTGGCATCGTACGGGCGCCATATCCCAAATCGGACCAGCAGTAAGAATACTCCTGATACCAAGAAAACATACATGAAACGCAAAATGCTGGACTGGTGTTAGCAGGCCTGATACATTAGGCCCCAAATTTCTTCCAAAGAGTTCATACTATTTATAGATCTATAAACAGCTGTCTGGTAAATAATCGGATAAAAATTATCATGAATAATTGAAAGTATTCGCTGAATCCAAGACGGTCATTGACGCTCCGTGGGATATATGCAGTTGAGCACGCAGGAACCTTGGACCGACCGTATAAGCCTCATTGCTAGGCCTGACGTGGCACGCTAGATGTCAGTGGCGTACCTACGGGGGCCCCCAATAATTTCAACAAAAAAACAAACAAACGATAGAATACATAAAGGGCCATTTAAAAACAAAAACAAAAAAATACATAAGGTGTGCCCCCAATAATGTTGGTGCCCCCAATAATGTTGGTGCCCCCAATCAGTCCGACCACGGTCCGCCACTGGCTCAGGTGGTATAAGTATAAGAACGAACAAAGACACTACCCAGTGGCGTAGCCACGGGAGTAACGTGCCCATCCCCCCCCCCCCCGCCCCCGCCCTCCTACAATAATTCTGAAAAAATAATAGAAAATATAAGGGGACTTTTTTAAAGAAAAAAACAACAACAAAGAAATACATAAGGTGTGTCCCCTTCCCCCACCCCCAATCAGTACGACCACGCTACGCCACTGACACTGCCATTATCATCTGCAGCATCAACATTGATACTGGTCCTAAACATCATCATAATCACTATCATCATCACCATTGCCATCGTCATGGTCATTGTCATTATCATCATCCTCAACATCATGCTGATGTTCTTCTTTATCACCTCCACCATCCTCACCACTTCCATGTACGGTCATCATAAAACAAAACATTATCTTTACCATCATCCTTTATCATCATCATCATCAGCAGCAGCAGCAGCAGCAGCAGCAGCAGCAGCAGCATCATCATCATCATCGCTTCGCTCACACATAGCGTGAGGGCCTTGACAAAAGGCTACACCCTAGTCAGCACAGCTGCCACAGATGGCATCATGAGACAAGGGAGGGATCAGCGTTGCTAACTGCATTTGGACAGTGGCGCGGTCGCCCAATTGTATGTTTC
>JAUELG010043284.1:0-18040 GCA_031471515.1 Dendraster excentricus | reverse complement strand
AGTAACATATTATAAACGGGCATATTACGATGTATAAAGCAGGATAAACTTTATTTTTGAGTTGCATTGCCCTTTAATACAAAATCCAAAGAACAGACTTGTAGGAATATTGCTAAAAATCACATGCCTTATCATGGCATATATGTGAACCTCTTCAAAACTCAATGGTATTTGCCAAGTTTGATGTTCTTTCATCTTCAGGAGTTAGTACTATTATTTGTTGTGTTTTACAGTACAACCAGGAGGCACTTACTTTGAAAGTTAATGCCCATCACCAGGGTTGTTCAAAGTAATCGTTCTATATCTACAAGGTAATCAATCAAACATTGAAGGAAACATCTTATTTAGGACACTCATGACTGGCAACAGGATGAATTCAATTAAGCCGTCTTGTTGGCTCCACTGCCTGGCTCTGGCAACATATTATTCTGGCAAACTTGTTTGTTTATACGTCATATACTTATATTATAATGCTTAATATAGAGCACAAAAACCAATTTTGGAAAATTACAAATTCACTACAGAAACATACACTTGTCAACTTGTTCATAAATGCTGTGTGTCTCTGTAAAACTGTTGATCGGTCCATCAATGTGAACCCTTTATCTACAGTGCTGGATACATTTTGCATTTAATTTACCCAGAGGTTTTCAACCAAAAAAATCTAAAAACGTAATTAAAACTATACCTGAGAGCAGCTGCATTCTATTTGAAGCAGAAAAAATACAGATCAATGAATGCACTGGATTTAGAATATATGACAATGGAAAACTTGAATAAAACAAGTGTAAACTACATGGATTTATCACTCATTTCAAAGATATGTGCAGCTCATAAAAAATGCAGGTACATTTATTTGTAGCTCATCCATGTTCACCCCATAGAGACTAATCTATAAATTATTAATGAATCTGATCGATAAAATATTGTTGAATGTAGTATATTTATATCTGCTTGAAATGATAATGTGCATTATGAATATATGAGTGTTGCATTAATCATAACTACTGTACATGGCTAGTGCGCAGTGTGCGGATCTACATACACAGTATGCTAGCCCCGGCAATTAACACACCTCGGCACCAACCAAAGGACAACCACTCAAGCAGCAATGCCAACAAATGAATCCTCAATTAAAAACTGCTCCTGGGGGAAACATTCAATTAAGTTCCCCTCTGTCCTCAAATGCAGAAATAGCTAGGAGCTCTAAAGCTATAAATACTCATCAGCCTGATGTGCACAGCCTTCAGGCAGTTTTGGTGTAGACAGAACACTTATCTTACGTTCCCCCGTGATGTTAATTCATTTGCTATCTGCTGCAGGTCAAAATAATGTACAGATCTATAAATTCTATGAAAATTAAGAAAATGTGCACTGATTTGCTCTTTAATGTTCAAGCAATATTAGAAAATAGAACATGAAAATATTCAATTAGTCACAATTAAATTTGTTAATGAACTTAAGATGGATATAAAATCGAATTTTTTGCAGTGCGGCGCTCCATAAAGAGGTGGGTTGAATTTAAAATGGGCTACATTTAACCTTTTGATAAGAATTCCGAACTCAGTTTCTTGAATATCATTATCAACTAAATATTAATTAAAATCATATTTTCTAGGTCCATTAATTCTAGATTAGTCACAGAACATGTTGCATAATTTCCCTTTACACTATTTTATGTACTTGTTCACTCTTCTGGTATTGCACCTTTCAGTCGTATTTGATAGTAGTTAATAATTATGCAGTATAGTATGCTGAACCTTTCTTCTATTTCTATTTTTCTTACAGCGCATAGAGAGATATGTGATATGCCTGAATTTCATATATTTTCAATTTGAATGAATGAATTCTATTTTACATGTTCCCTTGTAATATTTACCTATAAGAAACATTCGAATCTGGGTATAGACTTGCAAAAGCTTGTGACATACATGTGCCTCCATCTACTCCCAGTAGAGCAGGCAACAAGTACTTTGACTCTGTGTTGCTAATATAGTCTATGCATGTTTCTCATCAACTGGCGAGTGCTGGGGCAGTAATTTTGAGCATATTTGTACCTGTCCATCCCTAGTATTGACTATTGACCGACCGGCCTGAAACCCTAGACCCCTCATGCGAGCCTCCCGGACCCATCTTCTTCTCAGTCTGTACATCCCACTAGAAAATTGCCCTTTAGTTTATTGCTTATTACCATTCAATCAATATCTATATTTTCGGCACCCCTGCATGCTACCGATGTACAGATGCTCAGCTTTGAGATGTTGCCACTTGATTCCGTCTATCTGAGTAAATATGTACTTGTACTGTGGACGTTATGTGATTTAATTTATGAAAATTTATGAAATTTAATTGGGTCTGTAATTAATAAGTAATCGTTATCAAGATGTAATTATAATTACATGAAATAAATTCTTAAAAAACAATTACAATTTATAAACATAAGCATGTAAAACAATTGTATTGTAATGAAGGGGGAATTATTTTTAGTTGTATACTTCCTTTCATCACAGCTACAACAATAATTTATGGTAAAATGGAATTGAAGTCTAATTGCATTTAAAATTCATAAATATTTTGAGGCTTTTACAAATGAACCTGTAGTGTCAAAGACTCAATTCTTCTCCCATGTCTCCCTCCACTATTCTTGTTCTCTTCCTTTTCCTTGTATTCCTTCTATCTTCCTCACAACATACAAACAGTTCTAAAAAAGGGAAGGGACATTTGTAGCAGTGGACTTGAAGCTACATGTATGATTGCAACATAAGAGACTACAAAAAGACACTGCCACAGGCTACAATGGTAGGAATAGATAATGAACCAAATAGCAAACTCCCATTGCTGGCTGCTCAGGGCACAATAAATTCATCTTCTTCTAACTCAATGACAAATTGGAGTCTAACACCTTGCTGGCAGGAAGACGATCGCTCTTGGATGACATAAAAAGGGAGATACACACACGTGGTGACAAATATCCTAATGCATCTTGCCACATATGCCTTGACCTTTCTGCCATAGTACAGCTCCAGAGGGTAGAGTAAAGATATTGTCTTCATTCTTCATCTTCCATAGAAAGCTGGAGGGGAGATGCTACATTTTAGCTTTATCGAAGAATTGGTATAAAAGACTAAAAAGATGCTGACATTTTTTGCCCATTCACTATGGGAACCTGTTGTACCATTTCATCTCCATTAAAAATGCAAAGTCCCTTAAAGGCAGCATGGGATTATTAAAGGTAGTGAGTATTGGTATTTCCCGAAGTGCTCCCTGATATATTTTTGTGGGGTAATGAATCTTAATGCACAATTTTGTATGACAATATCTAAAACCAATTACTTTTTTATAGGTGCCACTTGAGTTGTAACAGCTCTTTTTGAATAATAATATCTTTATTTAGTCCTTTGAAATTATGTATACTTTTCGAGCATGGTGATTTTATAACTAGTACTTTGTTCCGTAAAGGTGCACATTTTGGTTACTCAAGTTTAGATACGCAACTATTCCTTGAAGGGGACCAGTAAACATCAATATAATTTCATTTATTTATTTTTCATTTCCAACATATAATTGTATATCTTACATGAATTGCAAAAAGTGTTAGTTATTGCATCTTCATTTACAGAAAAATCATGTTATATTCAGATATAATATGAATACACAAATTTCTGTTTATTTGTTGAACAAAATGTCATGAGTGACATGCAGAAAATATGAATTCCGAGATATTTAATTAAATGAAGTCATTCTGAGTTTTCACAATCTGGTGTAATATTTCTGGGAATCTAATTAGGGTGAAATGGATAGTGTTGTTCACATTTAATACATTCCTTGAACTGCTCTTCTATGGAATTAGACATTTTTTTCAATATCTTCATATATATATTAGAACTCTTTGTGAAATCTATTGCTAACTTTGTAATTGTTTTACTCAAGTGGAAATATGTTTTGGTTTTAATGATAGTAAAAAAAAAATCGCTCAATTAGCTAAAGGTGGCTGGTTTCTAGAGAGGCTTTGGAACAAATTATATCAATTTTGTTTTTTTTTTGTTTAAATCAAAAAGCGTGATCTTCATTCTGCTAAGGCAATTGAATCACAAGGGGATACGATAAATCCTGAAATAGCAGCATCAAATACAATGAAAGGTTTTTGACTCTTGAGAAACAAATATTATGTTGTTTGTATGCCCAAGGGTTTTGGGCACACAATAATATCACACTGAACAACAAAATGTGCATGATCTACATAAGAATAAGGGTTTTCTCTTTGTTAAAATTCAATATCATTGTCTCAAAAATATGTCACATCAAAAACATATAGTCGAATGGATACAGGTTCATTAGTTGTATTTAAATGTACATTATATAGATACTTTTGAAAAATGTGCATGACTTAACTTCCATAAAATAGTCAATCTTTGTCTAAATAAAATATTCCTAGATAGATGGGAAATTCAACACGTATAAGGGTTCAACATAGGCTATGTTAACAATGGGTATTTTCCTCCATTTTTTATTTAGGAAGTCAAGATGTGTATCTAAATGATGTATGTTCCTGAATAAAATAATCTCAAATTTTTCCCTTCTGTAATAGATAACATACAATGTGCATAATGTATACTGATCTCATAATTTTATGAACACACTTACATGTAGGCACGTCTATACAAAAGACACTCAGAGAGTGCAATACAATACAATGTTGGTCTATGAATAGCAGCAAGGCAAATAATATTATTTACTTAAGCTGGTCCTGTGTGTCTCCTCTTTTCATACATTTCGTTCACACTGAAGGTATTTTTATTACATAAACCTCTTCAAGATAAAATATAAGTATTTGATTTTGGTATAACTTCTTTGTCCACAGAGCCCGACCAGAGAACTTTTGAGACAGGTCCTGAACGGGTTAAAGGATAGGAAAGTTTAACATGAGAGCGGCGGATTTCATTTTAACAGGCTTTGCTGCAAACAACATTACTGTAAATTATGTGGAATTGTATCTAGTACAATTATAATATGTACATGAATCGTGATATCTTGCAGCAATACTAAATTACGGCACAGGTGCAATTATAACTAATGGGGATGTATTCATGTGGTCTATTCGTTACATCCATCCGATTAGTGCACACATGTAAACAATGTAAGTACTGCAAACAATTTAACATCCTTGGGTTTCATTCAATTTAAATGAAATTAAAGTCAATTGGATTCTACACAACCATGAAAATAATATCAATAAAAAAATGGCAACTACAATGTAGGAAATTATATTTCATTTAATGAAATGCATGATTACATCTAGCTAGGTTTTATTAATTTATTTTATTTTAGGTTACTGAGAATATTAGATCTCTTGTTCTATGAAATACAAACATCCGGCACAAATATACATAATTAATTAGAACTGTGAATAAATTAAGTGCCCATTAAAACTTTAGCATGGACTTTCATGACAAGATATTCCAGAACTGAGCAATGGTATACTAAACAGTACGCTCTCATGACAGTTATTGTTTTCATAAATCCATATTTACCTACATACGATACACGTTTACACCAGATGGTGACACTCAAGGAGTTAACCCATATTCTAAGGCAGATCCTGAAAATACTTGGGCTGGGGACTAAGAAGTCAGATTGTTTTTAATCGGTTAATCATTAATATTGACCTCAGAAATTCAAACTTACTGTACATGTACCTGGATACAAATTAAAGAACCTTTTTCTCATTCATGGGGACAAATATAAATATCATCCATTCATAATAAAGACACAAACCATGAAATGCATTCATTTGGAGCTTAATGACGAATGGCACTGAATTGCGAATTACTACCTCATTTGTGTAATTTGGATCAATACTCAACAACAAATTGGTAGGGAAATGCATGGTGGACTAATGCGATTGCAAATTGGCGATGCGTGTACAGAGTTCAAAGTGGAAATATATTTGAAGGTCATGGCTTGGGCATCACATGGATCTAATTAGAGACTGATCATGTTTTCTGGATTTATTAATTTATTTTATTTTAGGTTACTGAGAATATTAGATCTCTTGTTCTATGAAATACAAACATCCGGCACAAATATACATAATTAATTAGAACTGTGAATAAATTAAGTGCCCATTAAAACTTTAGCATGGACTTTCATGACAAGATATTCCAGAACTGAGCAATGGTATACTAAACAGTACGCTCTCATGACAGTTATTGTTTTCATAAATCCATATTTACCTACATACGATACACGTTTACACCAGATGGTGACACTCAAGGAGTTAACCCATATTCTAAGGCAGATCCTGAAAATACTTGGGCTGGGGACTAAGAAGTCAGATTGTTTTTAATCGGTTAATCATTAATATTGACCTCAGAAATTCAAACTTACTGTACATGTACCTGGATACAAATTAAAGAACCTTTTTCTCATTCATGGGGACAAATATAAATATCATCCATTCATAATAAAGACACAAACCATGAAATGCATTCATTTGGAGCTTAATGACGAATGGCACTGAATTGCGAATTACTACCTCATTTGTGTAATTTGGATCAATACTCAACAACAAATTGGTAGGGAAATGCATGGTGGACTAATGCGATTGCAAATTGGCGATGCGTGTACAGAGTTCAAAGTGGAAATATATTTGAAGGTCATGGCTTGGGCATCACATGGATCTAATTAGAGACTGATCATGTTTTCTGGATGTAGAGTTTATGAACGAGTGCTGCAATATATGCTCATGTACAAGTTTCTTCCCGTACCTGTCCAATTATCAATTATTTTCATTTCCAGCTATTTCGAGAGATGGTAAAGGTTAAGTAAACTAAAGAAACTCAGTTAGTATTTTATATGTATGACAGCTTCATTAGATGTATATTCCTTACCAATCATATCACAGGACACACTTGTTACTACATGTAAATACACTTGTAAATTGGAAGATGAAAATTACTTTTAACGTACAGAACTACAGCATGTATGATAATCTTACGACACACTTACAACTAATTAGATGTAATATTCTTGCACTGACAATGCAAGAAGCCATGGAAACCAAGACATTGCCATTCTACATGTTCACAAATATACATAATAAACCCGGTTCCTGTAAGATGGGCGTTTTAGTTCTTGAATTACAATTTGAGTGGGCAGTATATAGTGCATTTGAGTGGATAGTGATAGGAAGAGCATAGATCTACAAAACATCTGCTGAAACATCTATTTATAAAATGTTGTCTTTTTTCTTAATTATCATGTCATGGATTCATTTTTATTGATTCACTAGCTCAAATCTCGTATCATACATTATGCTATCTCTGGTTCCTTAGGCTATGAAATACCATCCCATAATAATCACTCCAGCTAAATTTGAGATCAACTTAATTCCAGCGAAGAAACATTGCGCAAGGCAGGACGCCAGGTCCTTCAAACATCCTGAACTCCTTAGATTACAACCTCCTCTTCTTTCACTTTCTTCTTATTCAAAAGAGGGACGAAGGGGGGAATAGGGAGCAGCATGAACCTTAACTTAATATAGGAGCACTGAGTCATTTACATGTAATTGTTTCTGTTAATTAAGAATGATGAATGGATTATAAATACAGAAGTGCACGGGCACTCAAGTGGGATAAATTCATAAAATAGCACCTAAAATTGCTTTAACAAATTATTTCAAAATGTTACAAGGGCTTGAAAAATAGTGGCCCCATCTCCCAGAAAATAAATGAATAAAATAATGTACAAAAGATCTTCCTTTTTTCCTCAAAGAGGGAATACTTTGACTCTCCCCCTGCTTCTCCACAGGCCCTTTGGCAGGAGTGCATCTCATGTACATTATACGTGCATGTACCCAGTGTGCTGTCTCCGTGGTGATGGATGATGCTTGCTCAGGTCTCTCCCACTCTCAATCATGATCAGTTAGGATAACTTACAGAGCTCTGATAAATGAGCAAAAGTGGCGCATGAAGGGGATACATTGATCAACATGCAAATGGTACCAAGCAAGTGGAAATATTGGATTGTGGGTGCACTCTTGCAGCAATCCATATCTTACCTTAGAATAAGTCAACAAATTATGTCTTCTAGTACATTGTACTCATATTTCCTGTTTCTTCTTTGCAACTAATGCTCAGTATTCTCTAGAGATTCTGGAACATTACCCTCCTAATTTACTTTTCCATTCAGTAGCCACTTGCAAAAAAATGGATTTGGTAACGTGACATTTTAAGAAATAGTACTAGAACTCCCCACATCTGTAAAACACTTTCTCGAAAGTTAGACTGCTCTTTAGTGTACATGTAAACCTACCTGTTTCTGTGCACTGTAGGAAGCATAATTTGTGAAAATAATAAAATGGGCATAAAAAAGGTGAAATTAAGTGAACCATGGATTGGTGAATAACTTTTACATGCTATCAGAATGCAGGGATTCTTCTACCCATTTTATATCCGTGCATTGAAAAGGGTTTCATGGTACGCCTGCCATTCATAAGTCTTTGTGGCTTGATGGTTTGAGCATTGGTCTAGTAATCCACAGGTCTCGGGTTCAATTCCCGGCAAAGAAAAATAGGATTCGCCGGGACCCGGCGAAGCCTATTTTTCTTTGCACATTTTTAATAACCCATTTTATACAAAATAATAAAGATTGACAATTGCTACCTGCCCTTTTGGGGGGACAAGTTACCATTTGGGGAAATTATTATAAGCGTTTTGTAAACCATTCCAATGTACTGTATGTCTGTATCCAATATATTTACAATGTAAAGTATAGTTGAGAGTAGGAACACTGGTCAGATGCTATGCAGTAATCTGGTTGATAAGACCAGAAAAGGTTGATTAACCATTTGCCTACATGAAGCTGGCGGGCGATGTAAAAAGTCTACCAAGATGTTAAAATTTAGAAGGGAATTGGGTCAATAAAATAAACAAAGCATGTAAAAATGATACCAAAACAAAATATTCTAGTACTTAATACCACAAGATACAAATACTGTACATGTGTACTGCAGTTCATAAATGTATGGTTGCCCTTAGATGATGAGCACAGCTGCTGTAAAAAAAAAAAATCCATATGGCAGGCCTTGGTATTGATTTTGTACGGAGTGTCTAGTAATGTTCATATTTTGTGCATTACTGTGGTTCACTAATGCTGAAATATAATATGTACTAAACCAAGGGGGTTGAATTTTAAGTTTTTAACAGGAAGCTCTCCTTGCTTTTGCACAGACTGAACTACATACAAGTGCAGAGTGCAGAGTGGTCGACTGACTTAGTGAATTGTGAATGACTACAAACTGACCAACTATGTAGGGTCTACCAAGTTCCAATACATTCTAACATTTAGTAAATTTTATTCAAATGATGATACATACATGTACTTGCTTCAAGACATCTGTGTATATTTTATACAAATCTCCAAGAGTAATTTTTAGTGAGTACAACTATTTAAGCGGAAAAGAAATCTCATGAAATCATGTTGTCATCACATTGCTAATTTTGTCTGACGTATACTGTACATCAGTTAGACCAGGTCTTCCTATTGTCATTGAATTAATTTCTTATGTTTTTGTAACATTTTGAATCCAGAATGTGCCCAACTGACAATTAAAAGCTCAGAGTCTTAAGACATAAAGAATTTAACAAACAAAAGGTCAAGCTTTCCCTAATAGATGGCTCTTTCATACCATGACTTACATCAATTTGTAGAATGTTTGAACAATAATAAATTGCAATATAGTGCAACCTCCAGGTCATAATTAATAACATCCAAATAAAAAATGAATTTCCTGTTTGAGTTGTTCATCAAGCAAAGGAGGAAGGCTATCAGCTGTAGGCTACTTGGTAATTGGTAAACCTCAATGATTTGACAGAATGCAGGGCTTACTTTCCAGATATGAAAGGGATAAGTGCAAGCATTGATGTTTCTACTGTATACAAATTACCCCTTTCATACACAACCGAACACATGATGTATATTGCTTGCAACTTTTAATGTGGTAGATTATCATCTAGAATGTAAATTTTATTACAAAGAAAAGTCTGGATGTCATAAAAAAAAAAAAACTTTGCTCAGTGGTGTACATGTACAGCATTGTGAATTTGTGATCCAAATGATTAGGTGCTCATATATAATATTTGAGAGCAGGTCTTGTATATTTCCTTATTTTGTTAGAAATTTTTGGCGTTTTATTATCAAATTATTAGGAGAACTTGCAGGCAGAGTTGCTACATGTTGTCTTTATCTATAGACAGCAGGGCACTCATTAGGTTTGATTTCTATCAAAATGCACATCAAGTGTGTTTAGAAAAATCACATAAAACTCATTATTTATGTACATGTGTCATCACTCTGTTATTAGCTTTACCTTGAACCAACTATTTTCAAGTGTGAGGAGTGGTAAGATTATGTACACACTGCAAACCACATTTATCAATGATGTGCAATTAATTAACATTTAGCTGGCTGCAACCCCCACAGCATGTACTGTTGTGTTCAGGTACACATTTTAGAACTAATTGCATCACGATTATGGACTTTGCTTTCACGGGGTACACCCTCTTGTATTCACCAATTAAAACTTTTATCAAATACAATATTGTTCTTTACGAAAAGCATGTCTGACTCTGAGAGCCCAGTGATAGTAATCTTGAGTAACAAAGGATCTGAAGAGAATATAACGAAATAGATTCCCACAATGCCACACACATCCTGGTTATGTTGTCTATTGAAAAAAATACCTGTAGACACCCACACATGCTACTTCAACTGTAACACGTACCAGCGCACACAATAAGAAAATATCTCTACATGGTATGATTTGTTTTATTCATTGCAGCCTTGCAGGGTAGCCACTGACTTTACAAGGCTTTACAAACTATAAATACAAAGTCCAGGATTATTAATGGACAAATTATGAAGTTCTGTCTGTAAGTTTTCAGAAACTGAGAAATGACTAAATACAATTCAAGCTTCTCTCTGAACCAAAGTGCAATCATCACGACATCACCACACTCAGTATTCCATGAATCACAGTGTGTTGGTTGTAAAGGGCTGGTCACATTGAACACGAACCCGTAAGACTATACCCACGAATGCCATGCATTACTATGAATCCATGGCAAGACATTATTGTAATCTGTACATTTCACTTGACATGCGTGCACATCATTACGGCGAATAGCCGCTCTGCGTCCAAGAGCATAATCAGCCTCGCCTTTTTAGTGTTAGACGAGACCCACGAATGCGGTACGCACTGGTACGAATCTATGGCAAGCCGTTGTAACCCTTAAAAGGGCCAGGCTAAGTATGCTCTCGGACACAGAGCGGCCAATCGCCGTAAAAATGTGCACGCATGTCAAGTGAAATGTATAGAATACAATAATGTCTTGCCATGGATTCGTAGTAATGCGTACTGCATTCGTGGGTATAGTCATACAGAATTGTGTTCAATGTGACCAGCCCTTAAGCTAACATGTACATTGAAATCTTGAAATTTGAAAGCTCAAAGTGGCTGATTGAAATGTTGCATAAAAAATTATTTGTAGGCGCTCAGGTTAATCTCTATGTTTTTCAATGTACATGTACAGTACATTGTATAAGATTTTGCCCTCAAATTTTAACGAAAATGTCATTAATATTAGAGATGATTATCAATCATATTAAGCGCTATCACAATTATTATTGTAAAAGTCTAAAGGACAATGATTCAAGTAGAATTGATGATTGTACTGTGAGATACAAAAATAGGATAAATAACATCTGAAAGTT
Organism: Dendraster excentricus; assembly: GCA_031471515.1. Taxonomy (NCBI): domain Eukaryota; kingdom Metazoa; phylum Echinodermata; class Echinoidea; order Clypeasteroida; family Dendrasteridae; genus Dendraster; species Dendraster excentricus. The sequence goes on along the minus strand of JAUELG010043284.1, from coordinate 6,268 downwards.
TGATCACACTCGGTCAAGAAATAAGGAAATGATGGCTCTCTGGAAATTACCATTCATAATTAACCATTGTAAACTGACACAAATTGGCAACCCATTCGTGCAAAGTTTTGGACAATTTCCCATACATTTTGTGTAGAATGTTGTTTTCATCAAAAATATTTTTACTTTACTCTTCATTTGAGTTCAGTATATTTATATTTTGTAGATTATATTTTCCACAATATAAAAGCCCAGTACTGTAAGAACTGAAGACAAAATATAAACACTTTGTATAATTGACATCTATATGTTTGATTGTGCGGGTCGACTCACAATTATTTTGCTAAAAACCAAAGTGAATTTGGTGTGTGAACAACATAACAAAACAAAGATTACACCAACCAACTCCTAAAAATAGTTACTTTTATTCATTGTGCAAGTAGGAATTCTTACATGATAACATTCACATTGTTTAATCTAACTGTGAGGATTTACAAATTGTGAAACTAACTGAATGACTTATTTTGTGGTTTATAAAGTACTATAGGTATTTCAGATTACATAAAATACACTGACGAAAAAGTACATCTCCATGGGTTATTTTAGTTATTACTCTGCTAAATTATTAGTATAATGTAAACATGCAAGCTGATGATATGTTTTTCATATGAGAATTGAGAAATGAAACAAAAATAGATCTATTTAAATCAATGACTTAAAAGGTTACTGTGACATGTCAATTTACCACAAAACAGGAAGGGCATGACTGAGCTACATTATCTTGCCATCCCATGTCTGGGAGATAAATGGAAATGTCGAAAGAATCTGCCTGTCCAATTTTAAATGAGACTTTTGTCACTTGACTTTATCTGCACACAAAGTAAATATGATAGTTGATACGACCCTTTTAAAGCTGATTTGGGGGGAAAACTAAGAATTAAGAATGAACTTTGACTTTGGATTTTCAACAATAGAACTTCCTTTTAATCACATGTTTTACTGCCACATGTATTATGATCAAAGATAATGTATGTACAGTACAATATGTCTCACTGCGTGTGAAAAAGTTCAGTTGAACTGACTGGCCAAAGTGGAGGTTTGGTAGATCTCAGGTTTTAATAAGTCTCATTCTATTGTCAATTTGATGACATATGATCTCAAATCTGTTTACTTTGTCTAGCTGTTGTATTTATGCAAAAACTAAAGCTGGCATTGTAAACACAGTGTCTAAAATCACTAAATCCTATTGCAAAAAGTAAACTTAATGTTACGTATATGTATGTATTACACACAACACACACACACACACACACACACACACACAAACACCCTTACAGCACACCCCTTCTAAGTAACAGAATAGTACTTATCGATTTGAAATATACGTTAATCAACCCAACTCAAATCTGGAGCATAAGAGAAACATACGTATGTCGAAATTTGATTGAAATTTACTCATCCAAGGACTGTAACTCAAGGAAGTTGTCAAACAAGCAAAATTTATCTAGACATTGTATACAAATCAAACACTGAAAATAAAAGTCAATTATAAAGATGATGATTATGGTTGTCAAAATCACAGAAAGAAAAGTGCTTCTTACCTTCATCTATGTCACCCCTCGCAGCGGCTTCCAGTAATTCCACATTTTTGGCAAACATGACATGCCGCCTGTTCTGCCTGTCCTTCATCATTTGGTTAGTGTTCTTGCGCTGTCTCTTCGCAAACTCTTTGTCCGCCTGTGCGTATCGCTTGAGCTGCTGGGCACGCCGCTTTCTGGCATGCTTCAGCCGCTCTTGCACGCTCATCTTCTCCAGTGTGGCCATCTCCGTCACCAATTCATCGTGGGACGCCATGTTGGAGGGATTGTACACCATTCAATCTGTAGGGTCACGTAGTATCTCCAGGAGGCAAACCCCTAGCTCCGTATGGCAGGGTACCGCCAGACAAATACAGTAATCAGGGGCCAAAACAATTGGGTGCGTTCCGCGATGTTCAGTCTCAGCTTTTGTTGAACGATGTGCTGTAATGGAAATATCATGTACTGTGCAAATCGGAATACTTCCTAAAATAGTCCTTCACTTCCTCTCCAGAGACTCCGCTTGTTTCTGGGTGACTGTGCATTAGATATCAGTCATAGCACGCGAATGTGGATATATTCACAGAAGACAGGATGTCAATGCAACCTACACTAGTCTAATCACAAGCGACTCTGCAACGCAGAGCCCGTATAACTTTGCGAGGTTCTTCTTCGTGCAAAAGGAGACTCCACCATGAATTTCCTCTGCCAATATCCTCAGGAAGTAGCGCTAATGATATGGTCCTTTGACCTCAACATGGTATGGTCCACAGGCAGGGGTGCCTAGCCTTATGCACACGTTAACTCAGCACTGACTATAATATAACAAGAATTTTTACATAAAGTCAGCAAATAATTCAGCGAGGAATTAAACGTCTGTGACATCACATGATCTACACTGGCCTAGGCTGTCCATTAACTTGTGACATCACTTGTGTTCAATAGCGGGGCACAGCTAAGTCTGGGGGAGACGTCATGAGGCCAAGTCTCAAGACAGGAGTGTGACGGGAAGGCCTTGCTCAGCAGAAGGCTGCCTCGCTGTGAAATCACACTTCACTTCCAGGTGGGACCTGTAAAGGAAGCATATCATTATAAACATGAATAGAAATGAGTGACAAACAGAAATGAAAATGAGTGGCTTGCATGGCTGCTTCACTCTATTCAACAGATTGCCTTGGACTTTGTCCGGCAACTAAAAAGAAAATAGTAGTACAAACACAATGCTAATAATACTAAGCATACATCTCACTTGAAAAGAATAACCAGCCATTATCTTTTGCTGGCTTTTCAAAGCTCCAAAGTGGGCAGTGTCATTTCTCAGTATCTAAACTGAACTGTTTCCTATTTATAGATGTTACACTACCACCTTCCCCCCCCCCCCCCCCAACCCAGGCAAAGTTTGTATTGTGTGTGTGTTATATGTGTAATGATGATGATTTTTAAAAACATTGTATTGAATTAACTACTACAAATATATATCATTCATCAAAAGAAGAACAAATATAACACATAAGAATTCAATTATGAAGTGTACTGCTCTAATATGAGTCCATAAAGTTAAACAATATTTCTTGCATTTTCATGCAATAATTTTAAGCTTATCTTAACAAAAATATTTGACAACCTCCCTGATGTGATTCTACTTCAGCATGAATACAAACAGATCTGAAACTTTGGTAGTAGCCTACTTGCACGGTTCATTGCTTACAAATAATACAAAGGAAGCAGTCGGGAAGTAGCGGAAAATCTAATGACCAAATATGTTAATCATGTTGAATTACAGTACAAAATATATACAATTTAAAGGGGAACCCAACACTGGAATTTTTGCTCACTGTTACTGTTTTAAGTGCATTATACCCATTTATTCTAGGCCTCATTGCAAGAAGAGATAAAATCGATCGTAAGTTCCGATTGATCGTAAGTCAGATCACGTATTCTAGATGCGCAAATCTGATTGGTTGAAATGCGTAAATTTTCAGACTTACGATCATACATAACTTATGATCGTTTTAATCTCTTCCTGCAACAGGGCCCATGTCATATAAAACATCATCTGAGCATGATCTTAAAAAGTGTTTTATTCAACTACAATTGTTGCGTCTGCTGCTACGTCAGTGGTTATGTAACTCACTTTTGATAATTCATGCTCAGTTGACATTTCATGTGGTATCGTTGGAAAACATGGCAGCTTCCAGTGGTCAGTCAAAACAGATTTTAGTGGTCTCAAAATATTGGTTGTTCAATTTTTAGTGATACCCAAAAATATATGACTTGAATTAGATTTAACAGAAAAGACTGACCTATCAATAACAGAGAGCAAATATGTTTGGTTCCAACTTAATTATTAGCATGGTAATACTAACAGGTGGTTTGTATACTACATGTTGTTTTCGAGAGTTTTTACTACCCGGGACTCGCAATAATTTTTCAGGCGGGTCCCAGGTACCTGAAATTTCCCCATTTGTTTATTACACGATTTGCATGTCACTTGATTAAACATGTTTATTTACAAATTTACTGTATTTTAGAAGTCAATTCATTGAGATAAATGCACTGCATTTTTGTAACTTGAACGAACAAGGAAAGCTCTTGCATTCAGTAAGGGGACATCCCCTTTTTGGGGGAAATCAAGTATAAATTGTTGTGCCAAAGTCTCAACATTTTTCGGCGGGACTCAGGTACCCAGTACTCTGTGACAACTCTAATGCTAGATGAATGCAAGTGCTTAAACTTTTAATCTAAGTTCAACTATACAATGTTACTCAGACAAGTTTGCCAATTTTAATGTGAATTGTGGTCTAGAGTCAGCAAACTTGTTTTAGTTAGTCCACTCTGTTATAATCATACTACGTCAGCTTTTCTCCGTCTCAACCTTTTATTTTTTTTGCCCACCATTAGCAACTTACAACAAAAACAATAATGTGAATTGTTGTTTTGAGTAAGCATACTGGTTTTAGATTATAGTCTTTGTTGAATCATATTACACCAACTTTTCTCAGTTTCGATCTTAGATTTTTGCTATCCATTAACAAAAACACCAACAACAAAAGAGGCATAACAACATTGCGAGTGTGAGTCAAACACACTGATGTACCGTGTCACCTCACAACAAGTGTGTGTCACGCTCACAATAACAGGATGAGCAGATTCTAAAGCACTAGCGCAAGGAAATTCATTTACATGCTGAAATAACATAAGAAACTAAGAAATGGGGATGGACTCTCGGGCAAAGTTTAGCAAGTCTAGCAAGGAGGAAGTGTTTGCTTACTGAAAATGCCCAACCTAATGTACACTTGACAGTAATTTGTTTGCACATTTGTATCATACTGGAAAAAATAACATTTATTATTGACAGAGTTTTCATGTAAATTAAACTGCCCTGATTGTCAAGGTTACAAAATGTTTTCAATGACTTAAAGGGAATATCTATAGGTCAGAGAGACTTTTAATATAACCATCTGCCTTCAAGACATACAATTAAAGGGATCTAGTAACTTTGTTGCCATGCAAAAAGTGAAGAATGGTAGATGCAATGTATATCTGATATGTCCATGGGGTATTGAATTTCAAGTCAAATGGACGTTGCATGGCTGAGTTACGAGCAAAAATGCAAAGTGATATTCAGTAACTCATTGCATTCACTTTGTACATGGTTCTAAAACTCCACTGAAGTTTTTGAACACTGAACACTTCAATCGTACATATCTTTGTAACGAAAGGGAAATTTGAAAAACCGAAACCGGTCCCATGGTTTTATTGTCAATACGAATACAACAAGGTATGAGGGAACCGCTGGAATTCAAATTTTATTTCTAGGATTTGGACAATGTTACTAAGTCCCTTTAACAAATATGACAGATCTACATGTACTCTAAACAATGAAATGTTAGGGAAATTATTGTTTATCTCAAAATTATATAATCACAATTACTAGAAAAACTGACTCCAGCATTCTGATATATTAGGAATTACATTCAAGCATAATTATAGAAAATTTAGGATTTTAGAATGTCCATACATGAAAAACAATTTATCAAGGGAAAGCAAAGAGTTACATAAATTAGGACAGGATATAACAAGCAGTGGTAGATAATGACTGCGTGATTAGCCCTGGAAACTGCTAATTCAATCCGCAATTGTAAACATGCCATACAGTGGGCTTCTTTACTTGCACCTATGCACTCATCCTGTGGGTTAACTTATTTTGAAAATGTCAGGGGACTTGATAATATAAGGGATAGTAACTGCAATGGCAGGAGCAAACAAGCTGTGAATGGTTGATAAAATGAGGAGTTTTAAGTGATCTCTTGTTTGTAAGGTCTTTTTAAATGATAACCGGCTTTGTATTTTTCTAGCATGGTGGAGATACAACTATTATTTTGTAATTTGTTATTGAACAGGTTTTGATTAAACCTTTTGATACAAAACCTTTATTTCATTCAATACAGCAAAAATTAAACGATAAAGGGTGTAAATGTACTAGTCAAACGTAGATGCATAGTAGTAGCCACTTGTAGCCACTTGGAAATTAAAGGGGAATTCCACCCAATAAGTGTGATGTTTGCTGTAAAATGAGATGAATATGAAGAATCATGATCGAAAATCTGAGCCAAAACGGTAGAGCAATAAAACAGTTATGACAGGATGAACTTTGCTCCAAATTTTAGTATCGTTCGCTATTGCTATCGATCGTGACGTCACTTGCGAGC
>JAUELG010042952.1:0-11457 GCA_031471515.1 Dendraster excentricus | reverse complement strand
AAAAGTACAGTACAATTGAATATCATCAGCATATATGTGATATTGGACATTATGACGCTGAAGTATATTTCCAAGTGGTTTCAAGTACATAGTAAAAAGTAGAGGCCCCAGTACAGAGCCCTGCGGAACTCCACACTGGAGAGGTACTTTATCTGAAGTTCGATCCTGAACAGAGACTCGAAAAGACCGACCACTCAAGTACGATTGAAACCACTTCAGAGCAGCGTCACAAATACCAAATTGCGTTTGTAAACAATTTATCAACAGTTCATGGTCAATGGTATCGAACGCTGCACTCAGATCCAACAGCACCAGAATCACTCCCTGCCTTCGGTCCATTGCTTGATGAAAATCATGTTTGACACGAAGTAAGGCCGATTCTGTGCTATGATGGCGTTTGTAAGCTGATTGAAATTCTTCATGTAAACCAAACTCATCTAGATGAGCAATGAGTCGTCTAGATACAGCTACTTCCAAAACCTTGGACATGAATGCAACATTTGAAACTGGTCTATAATTTCCAAGCTCAGAATGATCTAAGGTTGGCTTCTTAAGATGTGGTATTACAAGTGCTTCCTTTAGCACACTAGGGAAAACACCATTTTCCATAGAGCAATTAACAATTGATGAGATCATTGGTATTACAGCATTGAGATTACGTTTAACAAGCCATGTAGGCATTACATCAAGTGCACAAATAGAGCTAGGAAGGTAAAAGTTTATGTTAACCTTGGGTTTTCAGGGTCATGGAACCTGATTATGATGTTGTTTCATCGATTTGCGGTCTGCTAGGCCCTCTGAGGCCGCCATTTTGAGCAAATCCAAAATTGCCGCCATATGAGATCAAAATCATATAGCTTCATAACAAATAGAGCTAGCATAATAAAAGTTTATATAAATATGTGGTTTTCAGGGTCATGGAACCTGATTATAATGTTGTTTCATCGATTGGCGGTCTGTTAGGCCCTCTGGAGCCGCTATTTTGAGCAAATCAAAAATGGCCGTCATCATGTGTAACTTCATAACAAATAAAATATGATAAAGGTTTATATAAATATGTGGTTTTTCAGGTGTATGTAACCTGATTAAGATGGTCTCTTGTCGATTTTAGGTCTCCTTGTCATATTTGTAAAATCCAACATGGCCACCAGTTAGGTTAATGGTCAAGTTTTATTAGTGTCAACAGGCACTGGACCATATAAATGTATTTTAGGGTCATCGAATCCGTTTATTGTAGTCCCTCATCAATTTGAAGTCTACTTATGACTGTAATACCGATGAAATCCTAAATAGCTGCTATCTGGGCAATCGCTATGACGTGTGTAGTTATATACTTTTGTGAAAATGTGTTGTTGGGATAAAAATATAACAGGGGAATATCAATGATTACTTCAAATGCAGTCCTATTTATAGGTGCTGTTAGGCACACAAACAATGTTATTCTCAAACCGGAAGAACTTTACTAATATAAGCATAGACATGACCGTGATGCGACTTTACTGACAGACACAGTGTTGTGTCACTAAGATTACTTTTCGTTCTGTGAGCCACTGTCTCCCCAGCTCTTTTTCTTGTCAGGTTGGTCATGTTGGTCGGGAAGGTTAGCACCTTTTCCGCGGAATAGCATTACTTAGTGGTGTTGATGCCAATGCTAACTGTTCATTACAGTACAAATGTATTGGTACAATGTCATAGACGTATGTGTAATGTCCAGACCTCTTGCAAATAAAGGGCTGCCCAACTGTTCTACCACATTGACGAAGAGGAAATATGTATTGGTACAATGTCATAGACGTATGCTGCAATGTCCAGACCTCTTGCAAATAAAGGGCTGCCCAACTGTTCTACCACATTGACGAAGAGGAAATACCCCTTCGAGCCTTGATTTGAAAAACAGTGTCCTTCTTCATGATGATGAACAGTTGTTGGTTAGGGTGAGTTGTATGAAGATTCAAACATCTGAAATATTCACGCAAGGTTCCAGCAAGCAATGTATCTGGAAACTCTTGCACAAGAAAAACCCTTCATAGTTCGCCATGCACTAGAGGATGGTTTCTTACTAGTGCGACCATGCCACAAAAATGAACTGGCAGCCAATACAGTTCAATTGTATTGTCATCAAGAGGTGTGAACCTTCCGCAAAACGGCGTAACGTTGAACCATGGACACAAAGTTGGACATACAGCGGATTGTCCCCTTCCCGGATACTGCATGAAGCGAGTCCTCAGAAACACTATATCAGTATATTTGAACAGATCTTGAACTGTGATAGATCTCAAGAACGTTGATTCCACATATTAAATGAATCAGGAGGACCGGTTACATTCTGTTACGATGGTCGTGCGCTTTATTGGATGCCTATTGAGTGCAAAATAACCGCGAGCTTACATCAGAACCTCTAACCTGGGAAAAGATTATGGCCTATCTTGAGTCATGAAAAAGCTTTTATATCATCACATGTATCTTAACATTGTCTTTAATACAGCTTGCTCATCTCAGTCTTCGACTCATCTTCACCCACAGATGAGGGAGATTGCCACTGAGGTAGATTGATAGTGTACAAAAAGTCTGATCTGCCATGTTTGGACTGTATTGATAAAATCATTATCCTGTCTTGTCAGATCCATCCAATACTTTATTATTACATTACTGAAGTTGCGGTTTAATCTGGACAAAGAGGTTAGGGTCATGCGCCAGTTTTTCTTTCTTATGTACCCCGAAAATGTATGACATATATGCATATCGTGCATCGCATAATTGACCGAGAATTGCCAGAGGCTGGATGATAAAAGACTATGTGTCTGGTCGCTCGGTGGTGTATGAGACTGGATTGTTATGTTTAATGATCCGTTTGACATTGCCTTTGACCTGTTCTTTGACATGTATGGCGGCCATCATAGATTTTAGCAATGTGGCAAGCATGACAACCCTAATGAGACATAATGAAATACGTAGCCACCATATAGCAGCTATTTTAGATTTACCCAATATGGCGGCCCCAGAGAGCCAATGGGACCTCAAATCGATGAAACAACATCATAATCAGGTTCCATGACCCTGAATACCCTTTGTTAGTATAAACTTTTATCATGCTAGCTCTATTTGTTATAAAGGTATTTGATTTTTATCTCATTTGGCGGCCATTTTGGATTTACCCAAAATGGCGCCCCCAGAGGGCCTAGGAGACCGCGATTCGATGAAACAACATCATAATCAAGTTCCATGACCCTGAAAACCCCATATTTATGTAAACTTGTATCATGCTAGCTGTATTTGTTATGAAGCTATATGATTTTGATCTCATTTGGCGGCCATTTTGGATTTGCCCAAAATGGCTGCCTCAGAGGGCCAAGGAGACAGCGATTTGATGAAACAACATCAAAATCAGGTTCCATGACCCTGAAAATCCCATGTTAGTATAAACTTTTATCATGCTAGCTCTATTTGTTACGAAGATAATTATATGATCTTTGATCTCATATGGCGGCCATTTTGGATTTGCCCAAAATTGCGGCCTCAGAGGGCTAAGGAGACAGCGATTCGATGAAACAACATCAAAATCAGGTTCCATGACCCTGAAAATCCCATGTTAGTATAAACTTTTATCATGCTAGCTCTATTTGTTACGAAGATATATGATTTTGATCTCATTTTGCGGCCATTTTGGATTTGCCCAAAATGGCGGCCCCAGAGGGCCTAGGAGACCTCAAAGTGATGAAAAAACATCATAATCAGGTTCCATGACCCAGAGAACCCTATATTTATATAAACTACACATTATTTTGATCTCACATGGCGGGCATTTTGGATTTGCCCAATATGGCGGCCCCAGAGGGCGCCGTTCTTGGCGCCCGGCAGAAATCGTAATAGTATGGTATGGACTATCTCTGGGCCAAATTTGGTGCTTTTAGAAGAATATGCACCAAACACCCCCTTTATGTCCCTAACAGCCCTGACTAGTAGACTTCAATCGTATCAGCTGATTAGCTGATAGCACACGAAAAAAGGGTAACTGCATGGAAGAAATGTATATTCGCCATAAAGTGCATGTGGAAAATACAAAATAGTTTGTATAGAGTACAACATAGAGAGCAACATGATGATGTAGTCCTAAACACTTTATTGTATGTATGCAGTGTCATATAATATGACACATGTCACTTTAGGTACAACAGTGTGGAATTTAAACCACACTTTGTGAATTTCCATTTCACATAATGCGTATATATACCCACGCTGGTTTAACTGATCATTTTAAATAATGGCTATGAAAAATACAACTATAGTGTGTGTGGAATTATTGGCCTACTATACCATTCTTTTTCAAAGTGATATTTTGATATATCGTCAGTTGTTGATTGAGTGAGCTGCTAATCAAGAATGAGCACACTGGGGGAGACGAAGCTTGGCGCTGAATAGTTCAGGCAAATTTAACTGCATTATATCTTACCCCCAGGTGGAAATACCAACTGGATGTTGACTACCCCTGCTTAGCAAATATACGAGAATAGATATCTATTTCACCTTGTTTGTCACTTGGCAACTCTCAGTAATAATTAAAGAAGTCTCACGATAAAAACACCACTTATAGAAATGTATCAATATGTACAACTATGCATTTGAAATGTCATGTTTACGTTCAAAAACCAGGTTTTATTTGTGATTGTTTATTTAAATCCAAGACAAAAAATGTGTTGTAGGTATTTGTAATCATAATGACTACACCCTCTTTGATATTGTATCGACATAATTATAGAAAAGAATATCGATAAACAATGATGATAGTAAACTAATAGTACACAAAGAAACAAAAATAGTGTAGTGCCCATATCCAATAATTTCGTTCAAGACTTTATGTGTTTTTTATCATGAAGGGTGGTAGAAGAAAACCCGATGTAGTTTAAAATAGTAAATTAAAATAGTAAATAGTAATTCATTTTCATGGTTTTAAACATTATGTTAATTTTACCTGTATGGTTGGCAAGATACAATATCACAAGTGTTATTGTTAAGTTCCCTTAATACATATCAAACTAAACGGATGTGACGATTTGGCCCGAACGTGGGATGCCCCAACGCCCCGGAAAAACCAGTGTAAATTAAGGCTATATACACGATCGCTGTTGTGGACATACCTACTGTCAGGTTTGACACGTACACCATACCGTCGATTTGCCTATAGTAATTTTTATGTTGATGCCAAACGTTGGTATTATCGACACACTGATTTGTGCATATTCATATAAGTCCAGGAAGTACAACTATATAGTTATATAGAAGTTTATATATTACGCTCAACATTTATTTAATGATAGTAATTTTGCTCATGGTCATGAATGCCAATTATAAAATTTAAAATCCCTAACACAGATTTCCATATTTGTTTCATACAAAGAGTCAAAGTAATATAGCACTTATATTAAATAAGTTAAGTAATACACAGTTATTTCGTTGTGCCATTATACTTCTTTGTTGATGGCAATATTCGTTATGTTCTTATAGAGAAAGAAAGTACTTATCACAGAATAATACAGCGTAATAATGTAATATTGTATGGCATACAATTGAAATTACATAGTGTACTGAATGTACACTCTTGTTACTGAACATTGAGACATAAACGCCAAAAGGCTATAACTATGTTACGTGTTCTATCGCAACTATAAAAACATTTCTGAAGTTATTATTTGACATATAAATATGAAGCTAACATGAAGTTGCATAGTCGAACTGTCATTGTTTAGTTACACAAAATATGAGATATTTTCCATATAAAACTAAGTTTGTTACGAATGGTACACTAATAAGATCTACACCTTTACTAATGATATACTAATGGCAGGATATACATTTAATAAAATAAAAACAGATATTCCATACTGCAGTACCAGGCTTTGTGTTTAATATGCATTTAAATGATACAATTTGACCGTGTCGACATGGTGCATTATGTATTGATGAGACAACGTTATCAGTGATATGCACTGCTCGCATAAATTATTAATTTGGTTGTTAGTTTCATTGTCGATGTTGTTATTCAAACATACAGCCGCTGCTCTCGCGCCAACTACGCAATACATTTGGATCGCATCCAGAAACAAATATTTTATTTTTGTTTGTCTACAGCCCGAGTGACATGGTACAAAGAAACATATTTCAAAGGGGCAACCTCGTGGAACGAGGAACAATTGTATATTCGCCGAGGGGGTAGACGTGGAAAATCCAACGTACTCTCATGCAAAACCAAATGACCGTTTGGTTTTGAACCAATTTAAGACTTTGTATTATCTATCGAATGGAATGAATCCTTTCCCAGCCCAGATGCGAATAAATCATATGGTACATTCATGGAAACGTTTAAAAGAATATATGATTTGAAGTTTATAACAAGTAGCATAGTGGGAAAGACGTAAGAATGAAACATGAAATATTATAATATAATATGTTACTTAGCTCTTCATTATGAAACTGTATGTATAAAAAGATATATTGTATGAACTAGACTATAAAACTATTATTCATGCATATTGAATATAAAATGCATAAGCTGTATACATTTATGAGACTATGGTATCAACTATGACTATTTGATTATTTTTCATGAAACGTATTCTTGATAAAATTGCATCGATGATTATAAAAGACATTTACTGTTTAGATAAAAAATGTAATGCTTCTTCTCGTAGAAAAGTCTGGATATTATAAAGGAATATGATTATGATCGTACTGTGAATAATATGTACATAAGTGAGCGTTACTTGTAGGGATCTCTCTATTTCTACTAGTGTTATCAACTGTATGATATTTACTGACGCTTAACATTATTTGTCATTCTGCTTTGCTTCTGTTATTCCACATATGTAAGCCATGTTTGTTTTTTACAGTGCAATTTTTTGAAACTGTTAGAAAATGTTTTGGGATTTAAAGATTTTTCAACATAATATAATGTATATACAAAAAAAAAATGAAATTACATAGTGCATTGAATGTACACTCTTGTTACTCACCATTATATTCAGTGATATGCACTGCTCGCTGTATTATTACATGTAATTTGGTTATTAGTTTCATTTTCGATGTTGTTATTCAAACGTACAGCCGCTGCTCTCGCGCCAACTACGCAACACATTTGAATCGTATCCAAACAAAAATCGTTTTTTTTTTCTACAGCCAAAGTGACATCGTACACAAAGAAACATATTACAAAGGGGCAACCTCGTAGAGCGAGGGAACAATTATATATTCGCCGATGGGGTAGACGTGGAATAATACAGAGAGTTGTTATTTGTTTCTAGTAGTTCATGTATCAAAGTCTGTTTTTACAGGAAAACCAACGTACTGTCACGTAAAACCAAATGACCGTTTGGTTTTAAACCAATTTAAGACATTTATTTGCTATTGAATGGAATGAATCCTTACCCAGCCCATAAAGCATACGGTATATGATTCGAAGTTTATTACAAGTAGTCTAGTGTGAAAAACGTAAAATGGCATATGAAAAACATATTACTGAGCTCTTCATTATTAAAGTATATGTATAAACAGGTCTGGATAGATTGTACAAATTGTTTTTTTAAGAAGAGAATGGAACGGAAATATACTAAATATCATGATAAACGTAATTTTATTTTACATTCTCTTCTGAAAAAAATATAATTGTGATTTGTTGGAAAACTAAAAATAATTTCTTAGAAATATGGCAAGTGATAAATGTCTTACTAGCTATGCATGGTAACCAACATAATCCATCCTATTTCATCAAAGGTTTCTGTAAATTAACTGATAGTCAATTGATTGTAAGTGAGTTTAATTCACCTATACTGCAAAACATAAGTCCGACCATATTAATTAATTCCAGTGTTTTAAGAATGGTGACCCGTTCATGTCTTCTAATCATCGACCAGTTCATTACTAACATGTTTCCTAAGCTGTTAGAGAAGTTAACAAACAATAGACTATCACATTAGTATAAATGATTATTGAATGATTCACAATGTGATTTTAGAAGTGATTTTTTTCCTGTGATCATGCCTTTAAATGGTTCAACGATTATATTCTCACATAAATGAATAATGAATTTGTACACACTTGGTATAATTTTTAATCTCTCAAAAGCTTTTGATGTTATTAATCACGATATTCTACTTATTCTTATTGTTATTCAATGTTTACTCTTCAATGGTTTAACAATGATTTATATGATAGCAATAAATTTCAATCTTACTTTGTGTTAAAAAAATAAATAATCTGATAGGGAGTCCCGCAGGGCTCAGTATTTGGTCCTCTCCTGTGTTTTGCACATTTATAGATGACATTTCCTCTGTTTCCTCATTTTGTCACTTCATTCTCTTTGCGGATGATCAAAATATTATTGCCTCACACACAAATTTTGATCAGCTTTTTATTAAACAAAATTGAAGAATTATGAGAAATATTTGTTTTGTTATCAATTATGAGAAAACAATTGTATTGTATTTTCATGGTAAACTTCATGGTAAGAAAATATCATACAATGATGATAAAATAGTTTTTAGAAATATTGATCATAATCATGAATTATATAATCTAACTGTTAACACATCAGTTATATTTATTGGAGTAGATTTAAATTATACTTACTCTTATTGAAATCATAGATTGTATATTAAGAACAAGATTTCAAAAAGCATTGTATTTGTATCTAGAAGGGGTTTACTGCTTACAAGTATATTACTTTTTGTGCAGCTTCTTATTTCAATATATATATGTAATTATGTATAAGCTCGACAGATACCTATCTTGTATCATACATAGTTTTATTGTTTAATGATTGAAGTGAATGAGGACGAACCTGAACTTGAACCTCAAGAACATTCGTGTTTCGCGAAGAAGGCGAACATTCATTCCTAATCTTTTCTAAATGATGTCTAACCAAACCAGTAACCACAAGGAGTATGTTATTCAATCATGGGCTATATATATATAAATATTTAGGTGGCAAGTAGGGAAATGTTTCACATTTTATATACATACTGTTCATTTGGCGCAATGACAAAACTAAACAGCAGTTATTACAATCAACTATTCGAAAGTGAAATATCAATTTGATAAAATATCTTTGATAAAATAATTTAATAAAAATAGGCTCGTGAGAAAAATCAACGTGGTTCACTTATATATTTATGTAAACATACTTTGTGGAACTAAATGGAGACAACTTTATTTGTGATGTTGAAGACACACAACAGATTTATCTTCAGTTATGTAGATACTACGATATTACTGTATGTGTGTGTGATTTGTGGGGATACATTAATATATAATCCCCCTCCCTTTTGAATGGGTATCAATGACATATATATGCCCATGTTATAGTGGATATGTATCTAATATGTGTATGTTTGAAAGTAACGATTTATTGAAAATATTTTTTCTTAATCTCGTTCATATCTGTACCCAAATCTGGCTTCAATATTCATACAGCATCATTTGCTCTCATATATTAACATCAGCTACTTACTGTTTCTACACTTTTAGAAATATTGGGTAAAGTTTGGGGAAACCAAACTGGGTATTTATATTTTTTTTTTTTTTGCCCAACTGCATAATATTTTGCCCAATTATTGGTCATTCTTATCCAGCTGCTGTTAATTTTGGGTCCGAATTACCAATAATTGGGCAAAATATTATACAGTTGGGTAAAGAAATGCCCAATACCGGTTTACCCAACCATGAGGGCACCTATGAGTCCAAGCTTTACCCAATATTTCTAAGAGTGTAAGCGCAAATTGATATTACGACCCAGAGTTACACTGTTAAACGGAAAGTTGAGTTTTGGTAAAGATAGTTCAGTATTGGTCAAACCGAATTGTATTGACCAAACCCTGCACCATTACATTGCAAACTTACTCCACGTACATGCTCGAAAGGGATACAAAATTAAAAACGAGTAAATAAAAATCCTGTAATCATTTAAACAGAGCCGTTCAAGGACAAAAAGGCGATCTCTAAAAACTCACTGGTTTCAACTATTTTCAACTAAATATTGTGCATGTGAAGGTTTGTATAAATAGTAATCAGATAAAGCTGTTTCTGAACCGATTCTGATCAAATAAAGTTTATTCTGTCATGAAAATATTATGCTCTATCATATTTTACACTTAGGTATTCATTATCCCACCAAAAAATTATATATGTCTCTACCAAAACTAAACTCCCACTTTAACAATAAAATCAGCATGTTTTTCTACTTTTCCAAAATAATTTATATTCACTTTGCAGTGTGTATAATAAAGCCACAATCAGATAACGGAGGCTCATGTCTGTATGTGTGTATTATGTATATACTCATCATATGCATTGCTATTCAAGCAGCTGTTATTGAACATTTTGTTAAGTATACATGTATATGTCAGGGAATTCAGGGGACAATCATGTATTGCTGTATACATCACAACTAATTCATAAATGCGAATTTGTCTTCTTTTATATTTATGTATCAATTTAAACGTGTACAGTTTTAAAAGGCCTTCTTGGATCATGCCATGCAACATATGTTAGCGCTTGGTTTATTGTTCGCCTTGTTCCCCCCCCCCCCCCCCGATTAAAAGCGGAACTATGACCTTTATAGGTTAAATCTATATATACACATCTGCACAATGTAAACAGTATATTTTACGTTCGTATGCCCACTGGCTCAACCACTGAGTTACTCTTCTGTTACCCGTGTGTTATAAATGTGATGTTCGTGATGTGATCAAAGCATGAAACTCTGTATGTATGTATGTATGTATGTATGTATTTGTTTTCTTCATAACGGATTGGATAATGAGCACTATGTGACATTGATTAAGCATTACACTATTCTGTAACTTATAAAAGGCATTTAATGTGCTGATAGAACAATCAATTTGCAGTTATGAAACACAAGTTGTATGTAGGACGGGCTACTTCCAAGCTGAATTTTAGAAATACTTTGAAACATGTTCCTTTGAACTGGTTGAGATAATTATCAAATTATGATTTATGTGAACTAGCTTCCTAATTTTGTTAACATGTGCAAAAAGTGATGAATGGTTAATGCAATGTATATTAGTGCTATCTGACATGTCCTTAGCTCATTGTGTGAATAGACGTTGCAAGGCCGAGCAAGGAGCGAAAATGCAAAAAGATATTCACGACCACTGCACTCACTTTGTACACGGTTTTAATTATTTTTTGTTTTAATAATCTGAACATTTATTCGGAAATTATGTTTATAACGAAAGGGAAATTTGAAAACCCCGAAAACTGTCACATGATTCAAGTGTTGATATAAATACAATAATAGAAATTAAATAAATTTAATTTGTACGATTTGGAAAATGTTACTACGTCTCTTTGACCATAGATGTTAAATTCCCCTCGCTCAAAATATCCTGTCGTGACGAAGACTTAAAATAGAATTACCGTTTGTGGAAATCCCCACTGCCACGTAAG
>JAUELG010042841.1:0-11457 GCA_031471515.1 Dendraster excentricus | reverse complement strand
CCCCCCCCCCCCCCCCCCCCCCCCCCCCCCCCCCCCCCCCCCCCCCCCCCCCGCCATCAGGCCCCCCGCCCCACATTTGAAAGGATAGTTTCCATTTTTAATCATTTTTGAAAGTGTAAACAATACATGTATGTTTGACTCCCTACATTTTACTCTGACATATCTGTATACTATGTGAAATGTATGTCTCATGTATGCACCAAATCTTACAATGTCAAGCCCAAAAGTACAAAAGCTCTCTGCAGTGGATTATGTACTTCCTTCCCACATCAAACGCATTAGTAATTGTGTTGCGTGATTGCGATCGTGATCGTGATTGTGACTAGGATGGTAATTGTGACTGTGATCATGATCGTTATTGTGCTCGTGCTTATGATTGTAATTAAGATTTTGAATGTGAACAGTGAGTGTAATTGCGATTCAGATTGACGCTGATTGAGCTTACATCCTTATTCTCATAGTTTGTTCTTAACATGCTGAATAGAGACTACATATAATTTACACAATAAATGACCTAAAAGAGATCATTACCACCAAATAAATGATCATAGAAAACAACATGAAAATTATGCAACGCATAGAGAAAAGACCCCCTCCCACCACTACCCCCCCTCCCCGCCGTGATGTCCAAGGATGGTATATACGCCACTCCAAAAAATACAAGTTCTAAACACACACTTTGCATTACATGCACATATTCATAGAATACACAAGCTTAGTTCCATGCTAATTCTATAGCGATGATGTGGCAAGGTGTATATTTAAAATATGATCGTTCTGTTGCTAAAAAGTGATGATTTAGTGAGAAAAGTATTAATTTAACAAGTAACAATGTTGTTGCCTATTAAACCGTATGATTTTAATTGATTTTTAGCATGGAAATAACCTAGCGGGATATATTATTTTACTTGGTGAGATTCAATAATTAACGTGTTACTTTGTACGTAAAGAAGCGAATTTTAATTCACCGAAGGCGTCATTACGTAATCGACGAATCGCCTCGCTTTAAATTGTATGAAAATTTTACGAAAAAGAAACACGTTTTAATTTGAATGAAAACAAAATGTTTTATGCATTCAAATGCTAAATAAAGAATTCGAACGATAAGTCACAACTGCCGTGACAGAATCGGCGAAATTGAATGAACATAAAACGAATTTGTTTGGCTTATATAAGAAATTGACCGAAAAATCCTATATTATTTTGTAATAGTAACATTTAATAAAGTGATAATCGTGAAATTGATTTTTACACATGAATCATACGTTCTAGCAATCAGGATAAACCTTAGTACAGGACAACCATGAAATAATTAATTACTTGGCACTTTTAAACGTTTTACATTGACGTGAGTCATTAACTAATATTAAGCGTAAAGAATAACAAGCAAACTTTAAAGGGTGCGACGCGTAAAGTTAACATTCGAAATTTGAATATGATATTAATCTCAATTATAATTCCAAAATGATTATTATCACTGTAGAGTATTCGGCTGGTAATTTAATGTTGATAATCATATTCACATCGATTTTATATGTTACCTTGCTCCCGTCCTCTTGAATAAACAAATATATATTCAACGTTCAGCATGCTACACGTATATAATCAGAAGTTATATTCATAACACAAGAATGACACGATATCAATTATTACCTGGCAAGATTGTAGGTTTAGTAAGGACACGAGTAATTCATGTAATCCGTGTCCAATACGTCGAATATTTATCAGGGTCAAAAGTTTACGGACTAATTATAATTAACACATAATTGTATATTGCCAAGAAAATTGTTTATACAGTAATACACAGTGACTAGAATTCGAAAGGTTCGAACGTTCATTTTCTCCCATAAACATATATAATAAATACAACGATAGTGCAGCCAATATTATGCTTCTGATTTCAGAGATGTATAAATTAGTCTTGACAACGTACTAGATAACAATACGATTTTTTTTTATAGAATCACCGCGCACATCCCGATGAGCGATAAAACATATAAAAGGTAGAAATCATTGCATTGAAAATCATAACCTGATCGACAAAAAAAGAGATAAGTTTACTATAAAGTAACACGTACAGGAGAGAAATAGAGACCGAGCTGCTTTAACCACATCTATACAATTGCAAACTAACCTATCAATATGTTCTCTGCAGGAAAAATCGTTCAACTTTGCCTCGTCTGCCTCGGTAAGTTATTTTATCTCATTATATATGCATTTACATTTTAAGCATAAAATAGCTAGCAATACTTTTCACTGATGCCGATCCAATTGGATTTTTGATATTCTAATACAAGAGCCGAGATAGCTATCTTAAAATTGTTGTCATCAGACATGCAAACAAATGAGAGTTTTAGCACAATTTTTCGTCCTGCCGTTTCGGCATAAAACAGTGACAAACTTATCGTACGATAATACTAAAGAGAAGAGCTCATTCCCGTGCTATCATGTATTATTTATAGTTATAACGTACATAACCTATTTCATCTAATATTGATTTACTTTTCAGCGTTGGTTCTTGTAGCCGAGGCAAGTAACGCACCTCAAAGCATGACGGGGAAACAAGTCCTCCGAAAAATTTGGTCCCCTCTCGGCCAGACCTTCCACGCACCCCTCGCCCAGACGGTTGATAGCGACAGCGACAACGACACGAGCAGTGACGTCAGTAGCGAGACCAGCAGTGAGACAAGCAGTGAAACCAGCAGCGAAGTCAGCAGCGAGACGAGCAGCGAGACCGATTCCGACAACGACACTGATGCCGACACTGGTGGCGACGCTGGTGCCGCTGATCCGGTGCCCCAGACAGGAAATGACGCCGCGACCCAGCAGGGAAATGGCGGACAATTGCTTCCGGTCAAGGCTGCACCTGGCGGGAGGGGCAAGGCATTCCTGCAGACCCAGCGGGAGGGAGAGCAAAACCAGATTCACAGTGGATCCAGCGTGGGACAGAATACTGGGATCGGTCTCGCTGCTGTAGGACTGGTTGGTCTTGTCATGGCTGGAGCCTTCTTTGCTGTCCGTCGATACAAACAGGTCGCATCAATCGATGAAAGTATATAAAATGTTATATTCTATTTCATGCGTTTTACCTAATTGTTTAAAGATGACATACTATTAGTATAATAGGGCGCCTCGAGAAATATCTTTGTGAGGCATATAATTATAATTACAGAATCAAGTTTGTTTGAACAACATTGATTGTGAAACAGTTGAAATATCAATAAATTTTTCCGATTGAAATAAATATGGAGCACACATTTATTTGATGATGATTTACGATATTTGTACCTTTATACAGAGTTTTAGATAGTAGATGATCTCTCGAAATCATATTTACCGTATCTGAAAGCCTCCCAAAATACTGAAGTACTTGAAACCAATAGTTATACCTATATACCTGCAGGGTTTTAGGAAATTCATGATCTCTCATTTTGATATTTATAAAAATACTACATTTACAATAAAAAAAAACCCACTGAATTGATTTTTATTTAGCCGTTTTTAAGTTGTTTATTCCGCCTTAGAAAATGCTGGAGTTATAATTACATGTATTAGTTTTTGTTAGTAATTTATAATTACATGATATGTTTCAATTTTGTGTTTAACATTCATTATGACCAGAACTTAACTATCCATTGCACATTATGTATTCATGTATTTATCTATCTATTTAATTATCTATTTATTTAGTTGTATCAATTTTTTGCCATAATAAAGGACATTCTGCTGGGCAAAGTTGTCACTGTACTTTAGACAACGAATGTGCTTGTTATTGTATCTGTGTACTGATTTTATGTTAAATTTACATTGTATAAAGGGAAAATTTAGTTTTGGTAGAGAGGGCGCTGCACATCACATTTTTTTTGGGAGGTAATGAGCTAATAAGTGTCGAATTCAGGAGAACATGTGACTTTAATGGCAGAATAAACTTTATTTGGTGAAAGTCGACCAAGAAATGACTGAATTATTAATAAATCTCTTTTATCTGAAAATTATTTGGGGCCCAAATAATTAATTATTTTTTAAATAAACGAAAAATGCTTGCACTTTTTTAAAATCGTCAAGATCATTTTGAAAATAGTTGTTGATGATCTATTTAATCATCTTTTCAATAAAACATCATATGCATAATTTTGTATGACAATGGGTGAAAACAATAATCTTTCAGAAGAAGCGCCCTGGTGTGTTGAATCGGCTCTTTTTGAATGATAACAAGTGTTTTCTTAGTCGTTTGTAATTTTGTATTCATTTTCGAGCATGGTGGAGTTATAACAATTATTTTGTACTAATGTTACTGTCCAGGTTTGGTAACTAAAGTTCAGACTTACCAAAAATAAACTACCCCTTTAAGATGTTAAGTGAGGAGAAGAGTATTGGTATAGTAATAAATTACATGTAAAACAAGTTATAATTCATCGAATTTTATCTTTTACTGACAATCGTGTCGTGAGTTTACTCTACGCTAAATACAATTCTAAACAACATCAAACCAACGTATTGTCCTTGTGATTTTATGATATTTCGTGCATCTTGAAAAATGCGTTTGTGTATAACAATGTTTTAGCCATGTTTTTGTGCTTGTTAGTGTGAATATATGTTTGTGTGTTAGTGAGCGTATCTGTGATATCTTTTTGGTAAATTTGTATTGCAATATTTTACTTAACATCATGTTCCCCACCCCCGAAGAAAAAGTACCTCCCAAAGAAAAACAAACAGACTAACACTAAAAACCGCACCCAATTAAAAAAAATATATATATCGCTCAATGTCTTCCTCCAAATGAGGTTCTGACCATACTCATGTATCATCTGAAAAAACATGCTCCCAATTATTATTGACAAATTGTCCGATCTCTTGACCACTTCCACAAATGCCCATCCAACTGTCAAATTTTGACGACCGATATGAGCATTAAGATTTCATTCTGGTGATTGTCCACCAGCACAGATATTCAATAGCAATGTACTCAGTCATGCATAATTCGAAACTGAATATATAGAACGATTCATTCATTCACAAAAACAATTTAATATGTAAAAAGCGATTTATTTACATGGCACAATTAATTTCGAGAAATCAAACGATTAGCCCAAACTTGCAAAAATTGGGTTTTGTACTGGTCGCCTTACAATGTAGAACTCAGCAATGTGTGACACTGCTGACTCACAAAAGGTATCAAATGATAGTTAACTATTTTTTCCCTTTATATCTATATCAATTCTGTGGTAAGAAAATATATTATTCTTAAATAATTGAGCGTTGAACTTGGGTACTTTTTTTTTTTGTATTATTTGTGTACGTAGTTGCGTATCTATATATGCTTATGTGTGTGCGTTTGTGTGTAAGCGTGCGTGTGCGCGCGTGAGCGTTTGTGTGTAGTATGTGTATTTGTGCGTCTGTTTGCATGTATGTGCGCTCGTGTTTGTTTGCGTTTATATGAATGTGTTAGTAAACGTAATGTGTGTGTAATCGTATGCGGTATATATACAGGTGGTATACCAAAGCCAGGTTGCCACTAAGACAGGTTTGACTGTATCTCATTTTACATACCCGTCGACTTTGATAAATAAATTATATTCTGTCATGAAAATATGATGTTCTTTCAAATTTAACACTCACGTTTTCATTATCTCACAAAAAATATATTTTGTGAAGTGCCTTTTTTTTTACCAAAACCCAACTTTCCCTGATATTGTTGTCATTAAAAACAAATTTTTCTAACATAATTCGTATCTGATCATACAATTTTAGAAAGGAAGCTATTCATTATCTCACAAAAAATATATTTTGTGTAGTGCCTTTTTTTTTACCAAAACCCAACTTTCCCTGATATTGTTGTCATTAAAATTTTTTTTTTCTAACATAATTCGTATCTGATCATACAATTTTAGAAAGGAAGCTATTCATTATTTGGCACGTACTTGACGCAGCTCGGATTAGGCAGGGTAATAACGTACTTGCTTGGCAATGATCACACGATATAAGTAACTAAATGAATAAATATATACAGGGTGCCCCTCAAAACGGAACGGGACACTTCCCAAAATAAATTACCCAAAAGTGTATGTCCATCGCAGAGGGTGTCTTTTCAAATGAACAACGACACCAAGAACAGCATTTTGGTGGTGTAGTTTTTATTTCAGGGCGCTGCGAGTGAGACCATGTCAGTTACCAGTTAATAAGCACTACCTGCCCGTCATACTATTGTGCGACCGTACCTATTCTCTTGGCATACGGCTGAGCGCACCCTGACAAAATTGCGCGATGCAAAATGCTATGAATAGCGGCTCCGTGCGTGAGACTTGATGTACCAATTTCTGGGCTATTTAATACTGGCTAAAAAAGGGACCTGACATGGTGTCATTCACAGCGCTATAAAACAAAAACTACACGACCAAATTTACTGTTCTTGGTGTCGTTGTTCATGTGAAAAGGCACCCTATCCCGATTGACATAATAATATGTCTTACTATATTTTGGGAAGTGCCCCGTTCCGTTTTTTGGGGGCCACCCTGTATAAATACATAAATATACAAATGAAAAATATATAGATACATACATAACTATCTGTATGAATTGATATAATCAACCAACCAATAAATCAATAAGTCAATCAATAAGTTTGATTAATCAATCAATCAATCATTCAATCAATCAATCAATCAATCAATCATTCAATTAATCAATCAATTAATCAATCAATCAATCAATCAATCAATCAATCAATCAATCAGTCAATCAATCAATCCATCAATCAACCAATCAATCAATCAATCAATCAATCAATCAATCAACCCACCAATCAATCAATCAATCAATGAATAATTCATTCATTCATTCATTCATTCAATCAATCAACTAATTAATCAATCAATGAATAATTCATTCATTCATTCATTCATTCAATCAATCAACTAATTAATCAATCAATCAAATAATGAATCAACCAATTAGTAAATCAAGCCGTAAATATGGGTTAGGGTTAGTGTTAGATGGGTTAGATATTGATTGAAACAAATTGATAAAACAGGAATCGTTAAAATATAAATAGTAAATTCCGTCTACTTGCACAAAATCGTTTCTTAACAACATTGTACAGTCATGTTTGATTGTATACCCATGGATTGTTAACTTGATTTTACACACATCGATTTTATAAATATGTTATGTAGCTCTTCCAACGTCTATTATAACAAAAATGATTCATATTACACAAACTAATCAGGCGTGCACCTAATGATACGAGAGTCGAATGGCACTATATTGTTATTATGTGACACAATCAAAGGTTTAATAATGACGTGACTAATTAGTATACGCCATATCAAATATCTATCAGGGTCAAAAGGCTACTGACTAATCAATGATAACTTAAATATGTAATAAATTGCCAAGAACATATGATATTTAAGCCAACAGTCTAAAATATGCGAACGTCCATTTTCCATTAAACGATAATGATTAAGATTTGAGATATCTTTAATTAACCCCGACAACAAAATGGATAACAAAAAGCAAAACAATACATTCATTGACTCACCAACGTACTTCCTAACGAGTGGCAAAATATATAAAAGCTAAACATTCTAGCTGAAAAATCATAACCTGATCGTCTCAACCAGAGAGTAGTTCACTTGGTCTGAAAGGAATCTAGCAGCAACTACTACAGCTATCTCTAAAAATACGAATTAATTTATCAGCATGTTCACTTCGGGAAGAATCGTTCAACTATGCCTAGTGTGTCTTGGTACGTTATGTTATCTCATTGTCGTCATCGTTAAGATCAATACAAATCGGATATTCTATACTAATTTTAATTCGTTTGAGATTGTTAAAAAGTATTTTTGGGGTTTGCAAAAACTGAGTCATTCTCAGCAGATCAGTATATGAGTATATATATATATTTTGTTTTTGTTTCCCAAACAAACATGTGTAAAATCTTAATTTTGCTGAATGTCGTATGAACTTAATGTCAGAATAATTCAAACCATGCATTTTGAACAATTTATTTATTTCTTTTATTTACAGCTTTGGTTCTTGTAGCTAAGGCGAGTAACACCCCTCACGGCATGGCAGGAAACCAAGTCCTCCGAAAAATCGGGTCCCCTCTCGGCCAGACATTCCTCGCACCCCTCGCCCAGACGGTTGATAGCGACAGCGACAACGACACGAGCAGTGACGTCAGTAGCGAGACCAGTAGTGAGACAAGCAGTGAAACCAGCAGCGAAACCAGCAGCGAGACCAGCAGCGAGACCGATACCGACAACGACACTGATGCCGACACTGGTGCCGACGCTGGTGCAGCTGGTGCCGCTGATCCAGTGCCCCAGACAGGAAATGACGCCGCGACCCAGCAGGGAAATGGCGGACAATTGCTTCCGGTCAAGGCTGCACCAGGCGGGAGGGGCAAGGCATTCCTGCAGACCCAGCGGGAGGGAGAGCAAAGCCAGATTCACAGTGGATCCAGCGTGGGACAGAATACTGGGATCGGTCTCGCTGCTCTAGGACTGGTTGGTCTTGTCATGGCTGGAGCCTTCTTTGCTGTCCGTCGATACAAACAGGCCGCTTCAATCGACGAAAATATCTAAATAAATGATTCTCTGTTATATGATTTGTTTTACATTCATGTTGTGATGAAACTTTTAATATGAGTGCTTGTCATTTTCATTTATTTATTTATTATCTGCAATTACATTCTTCCTCAGCAAAATTGTTACTGTTCGTACAAAAAATGAACGGTTTAACTTTAATACATTTAATTGAAATGCTAGTACTTAGGAATTAGTGAGAACAATACTATTAGTGTAATACCTAACAGCAGTACAACTGTACGAGTAAAATACTTTCCATCGAATGTGATATGTTTCTGATCTTCGTGTTTTGAGATGATGACTCATAATTATAATAAAATGAATATCTGAACATTATGAATACATCTTTGTGACTTGTGATATTTTGCATTTTGTTTGTATATCAACATATTTGTGTTGCAAGCGTGATTTTGTGTTTGAAAGTGCGTTAAAAAAGTATGATACTTGTATTACATTATTGTAGGCATAACGAGTGCACGCATGAATCAGTGTTTGTATGTTTATGTAACCCCCACTCCTCCTTGATAAACAAATGATTATTTTGGGGTGTTTTTACCCCTTCCCCTATTTCCACTTTTAACGTGTCTCGAGTCCACTTTTTAGCCGTCCCAACTATCACAACCAAGGGTCTAGGTCTCCGAGGACACAGCTGCTTAACAACTGATTTCGGTCTCGGCCTCATACACGTCTCTTAATCAGTGGCCTCGGAATATTGGCGGACGGAATACCCCTCCCCCACCTCCTTTCGAGAAATCCTGCACACTAAGAAAATAAGGTGCAAAAAGTGTGCAAGTATGCAACATTGGCGGCTCCTTTCAAGGTACAACTTAGCACATTTAAAAGTGCAAAGTTGTACCCTAAAGGTACAAGATTGCACCTTTAAAGGTGCAAAGTTGTACCTTAAAAGGAGCGGCCAGTGTTGCATATTTTGCACCCTTGTTGCACCTTTTTTTCTTAGTGTGTAGGTACGCCTATGACTGTATAACAAGACAATGCAATGGGTGGGCGAATTTTACTTTGCATTTCGTTTATTATTTGGCTACATAATATCCATTTAACGTAAGTTTGTGACACATGACATAGTGTCCTTATCAAATTTAAAACAGAAAAACAACTCATCACTTTTTGAACATATCAGCAATAACTAGATCCTTGTTTGTAGTATGTTATAATCAGTTTACGATGTAATTCAATCCCCTCCATGGGTCCTCGACTTTTAACCGCCCGTCGGAAATAAAACGAGGTGAAATTGCTATGGACATAGAACACGAACGAATAGCTATTACAATTACAAAATTTATATAACTATTATGAAAGCCAGACAAATTGTTGCATGCACTACAAAATATTGAATAGGATGAATAGTTCTTGAAAGTATGAGTACAATCGGTCAATAAATAAGAAAACTATGGCTCTTTAAAAATAGCCATTTATTTATATAAGTGACTCAAATTGGCAACGCACTCTTATAAAGTTGTGGACTACTTACTACCTACTCCCCATACATTGTGTACACACAAATTCAATTGGATAAATTTTCTTAAAATTTATGTTTACACTGCAATTGAGTTATAAATATGTTTTTATAGAATGCATTTAGACATAACATATGATGATAAGTTGAGGGAATCAAATCATTATATGGAGAAGACTGTAAAAATGAAAAGGTTTGTGTACAAAACATATCGAGAAGTTCCCCATAGATATAATGGACATCTTCAAAGAGAAATAGCTTTCTTGTTTCAGATAATTCCTCAGTTATCTGTTCACGCCTATGAAAGCAAAACATCTACTAAAGTTACGTTGTCAAAATTGACAAAAACATAATTATTAAGAAGCCTTGTAGTTCTTACACTTAATATAATTTACTATCGTTATCATCACCATCATCACCATCGTTATCATCGCAATCATCGTCATCATCTTTATCATCACTACCATAAATATGACAAATATCGTCATTATCATCACCGACAGAATAGTCTCTAGCATTCCCAGTACTTTTACAACAAAAAACATAAGCAGCAACGTATCTATCATCTTCATAATCAGCATCATCGTCGTCGTTGTCGGCGCCGTCATCACCACCATCATCATCATCATTTTCATCATAATCATCATCACTGTCGTAATCATCTTCATCCTTATATTCAGCATCATTATCATCAGCGCCATCTTGATTAGGCATTCCCTTTTCATAAGAAAATGTAAATATGTTTATGAATTTACACATCAGTTATCATGTTTATATGAACTAGGCTATAATAGAACTATAAAACATTTGACAATGAGTTGGTTTGTGCAATAAATATTTTATTATTTTCGACATCAAATATGTTTAATAATTTCAACCATTTTCACATAATTAACAGTACAATAATTAAAGTAATAATAAGAGCAATTACATACATCAGTATTAACAATGTGGTGACGTCAATATAGTATACCGGTACGACAGCTTATGATTAAGAATTCCAATACTATACGCCGTTCAACATAAGTCAATTACGAGTTATTTTTTAATAAAGTTTAAACAATCGTATACGTTTATAAAATGATATATTTGTAATTGTCACGATAAGAACACCACGGAGATGACATATTGAAACAATTACGCATATTTAAATATTAATATTACTTACTAATACAATTTACTTGAAAAACCTGCAATCAATTATGCTTTATGTTTATAGTAAAGCATTGTCAGTACTCAATAGTAATAATGGTGCTGATGAACAAAGTTGTTTTGTAGACTGAGGTGAACAACAAATACTATTTAATGAGCCAGCACAAGACCAACCATTCCAAGTAGAGACAAGAAGAGGCCTACATTCTGGCCCAACGTGGACCCGCTGCTACTCTGACT
>JAUELG010042731.1:0-11457 GCA_031471515.1 Dendraster excentricus | reverse complement strand
ATTACAAATTGTTATGTTTATGGATATTTCAGCCGTTTCTGAACCGATTTTGATCAAATAAAGTTTGTTCTGTCACTAAAATAATGCTCTTTCAGATTTTACAGTCAGTTTTTCATTATCTCACAAAAAAAATTATGTGTAGCGCCCTCTCTACCAAAACTCAACTATCCCTTTAAATACACCACAGACATGCAGTCATGTCCATACACACGCGATACGCACAAACTACCATTAATTTGTACACATAGTTATATTCACACTAACATCCTTATCCGCACAATGCACTTATTTAATTATACAAATAAACATACATAATGGCACATACAACGGGATATTTCTGTTTCACCAACTTGCTAACAAAAAGCAGGAAGTTGAAAATATTCCCCTTTATATTTATGATAGCGAGCGAATATTTTGAAACATGACATCAGTGTAATATTCACTTTATATCTGTCATTATGATGACCGTTATGAAGCTTGTCAAGCTTCCTTGTATATAAACATGTGATTACACGCATATTTTCAAATTATACAAACATGTGATGATAATTAAACGTTATTATTCTTTGAAACTGAATGAGATGATAAAGGAAAGATACTGGTATATTTTCAATGTAACAATACAAACATGTGATTTTTAAATTAATGTCAGTAGAGTGGTATTATCATTTTATATCGGTAATAGACAAGAATATAATAATACAAAGTGTTCACTTTTATATTGACATTGCTTGTACAAGTACATGAATATCTATTTTTAGGGAGGGAGTACTGGTAATCTATTATTTATGCGATGTATTTTTTAGAATATGATTCATTTATAGGAGTGGACCAAACCTATGGGAACACAGACGTGACATGATTGCGAATGTACGCGTGTGCATGTGATTCGGTAAGCTGAGCGGTAGAAGGGCGCTATGATGATATTACTGGTATTATGAATAAGGTCCTTTTGACGCGCAACTGGCGGCGCTTTGTCACATCTCCCAGCGGGCTCGGGACATCACATGCGCGGCGCTGTATTCCTGTGGAGTGATGAATGATGATAGGAATTATTGTGGCTTGATATTTGCCCGTGAGAGGGGTTGTGGTAGTACAAGGGGCTGGGGAAGTCATTGGTGCAGGGACTAGGGAAGTATAGACATCATGTGACAATTACTATAACGGACAGGCATTGGTAAAGCGATTCCCAGATCAGATATAGTCTACTTCTTTACACAACAATGGCAGGGATGATGTACCCACCATGAACCCTTACACTAACCCCAATTGTATATACGAGTGTTGTATGATGAGACACAAACCATCAGTAAGATTAGAGACACGAAGGAGTTACTATTTGAATCATGATAAAATAAAAATTGTGCAGAATTCACATAATCATACCATTGTATGCTTCACATGTATAGAAGAAAAATAAACGAGGGGGTGAGAAGGTACATACGAACAGAAGGTTGGTAAGATGTATATTATCCGATGAGACCATCATTACCAATGAGTAATTGATGTGACTTTGAGTCGACCCGACTAGATGGGTGTAACGGCTTTCTCATCCCTCTCACTCCGATTCTCCATCTCTTGTCTTGGATGACCCGGTCATTGCATCAATGTCCATCGGTCTCTGTCGGAAGGATGAGTACAATGTCCGTCCTCTCAACCACGTTCCATGCTTTTTTGTTAATACGAACACAACAAGGTATGACAGAACCGCTAGAATTCCAAATACATTTGAGGATTGGGACAATCAAACATCTTCTTATAAAGAATTTCCGTTAAACAAAATTGGAATTGAATATTGAGGTCGTTATTTTCTTGCAAAGCGTCTCTTGAGTCTTGAAAGTCGTAAGTGACAAGCTAACTTAGTAATGAGCTAACGTAGTGACGAGCTAACCTAGTGACGAGTTAACGTAGAGACGAGCTAACGTCGTGACGAGCTGATTTAGTGACGAGCTAACGAGCTAACGTACTGACGAGCTAACGTAGTGACGAGCTAACATAGTGATGAGCTAACGTAGTAACGAGTTAACGTAGTGACGAGCTAACGTAGTGACGAGTTAACGTAGTGACGAGCTAACGTAGTGACGAGCTAACGTCGTGACGAGATCACGTAGTGACGAGCTAACGTAGTGACGAGTTAATGTAGTGATGAGCTAACGTAGTGATGAGTTAACGTAGAGATCAGTTAACGTAACATTGTGACAATAGCTTCGAAACTAATCTACACGGTTAAATATTTTTATTGCTCTTTTACACTGCAAATACGAAAATTGTTGATTGATACTTGAAACTGGGTTATAAAATATGCATTTACTACTCATATGCACTCAAATGTATGATTATAACGTTTTGATCAGCAATTGAGGCTGCTTTATTAAAGTGTTAAAATTAGTAAAAACACCAAACTCCCAATAAGTTTCTGCTAGTTATGTGGTACATCCTATTCCGAGAACGGTAATTAAATATAAAGTATGGCCATTGCAGTTCAGTTATAGATAAGTACAGAAATAACAACATAATAACTTATAGAAAGTCATAAAGATAATGACTACATCCATTTGTTGAACCAATGATTGCTAAACCCAGATTGCACTTTACAGAGTCGTTTCATTCCCTTCATTTGTATTGATGCATGTGCAGTAATGATGGATCGCTGAACTTTGCGATACGAGAAACCACGTCGCGTGTCTACATTCTCCTCGCACGCTAATGAGCTCATTAATCCAAAGATGTGGAATATCCAGCCCAGCTTTCCCCGGCTTTCCCCTTTCCTTCCGCAACAAGAACATGCCCCTTAGTCCCAAGGATGAACATGTGTGTGTTACATCGCAATTGTGTTTTCATAGTAAGGGATTAAGAGGGTTAATTGTGTTTTGTGGTGTCTTGCAGTGCTAGCTGGTCGCCACATCTCGGTCCCATTAATCGCCGCTTCACGACGGCCGATTGACGTCATGTAGGGTCTTGGCCTGGTCAAGGGAGAGGGGATGAGGGGGGCGATGGTCGGAGAAGGGGTCGGATTGAGAAGAGGGGGAGAATAGACATAATGGAGGGAGGATGGTCAACGAGAGGGGGAAAAGAGAGATATGAGAATGTAGGAGTATGTGTAGAGAGTGGAGGGAGATGGATGGTGTTATGGGGGAGAGAGGTGGGTGGGCGGGGATAGAGACTAGAGAGGGCCGAGGGGAGGGTAGAGTCGTCAGGAATATACAATGAATGATATCTAACTACAATCTATCTTACATTTTTTTTGTTCTTACCATCGATGACTTTCACCATTATATGATTCCGGCGTCGATACATGTATGTGTACCAAAAAATATGATATTTGCAATATTTTTAATATGTTGTTTGTTTTTCAATTACTGTTCGCAGAACCTCTGTTTCCAGACGTCTACGGCTTGATTGTCATCCAAGTTACTCAGGGATAAATGAACGATTGGGGAACTGAACAATTATCATGATTACTGTCCGAGCGCTGCAGTGAGCAAGATAGACCGTGAACCCTCAGCGATATACAGGCGGCGTTATTGTCAGATCGGGTTATTCAATTAGACCGCGAACACGGAGAAAAGAGTTGAACGACTTTCTTTATCAATATTAATTCACACATCAGTTTCGTTTGTCGGATACATCGATAAAAACTACCGTAAAATGGTTTATTAATCATATACTCTACTGGTTTTGGTTTCCTTCGTATATAGCTGAATAAGCAGAATCAACATAACGAGCGATTTCGGAAAAGGGGCATATCAACTGCTTCTGTTTAGTAGTTTCAAGAAACTTTTGTGCAGAGATTCATCCTATTGTGAATGCTTGCTGTGATTTTCTCTTCATAAACCAAACATTTCAAAATGTCGATACGCGTGGACAATCGTGCTCCTACCAACATGCCTCCCCCGACAGTGACCCACGAGGACATCCGCCAGATCGAGCTGTTCTTCTGCAGCCTCAAGAGCAGGGTGTACGTCTGCCCCGCGCTCTGCAACCTCTACTTCGCCTCGCTACAGGACATGGCCAACCTAGGAGGCTGGGAACTCCAGACCACAGGCTTCCCAACCCTCATCTTCGACACGGGGGCGCTTAGACGTGAACCCAGGCTGCAGCTCTGCATCGCAGAAAAGGGCACGGGCTTTGTCAAATGGAAGGAGGACCTCGGACTCAAAACATCCTATAAAGCGCCTGGTAAGAAGTTCCACACGGTGTCGCTGAGCAGAGATACGTTACGGATTGCTGGACTGAGCTTCGATGACGAATCCGCAGCCATGGAGCTTCTCCAGAGGTTGCACACGTGGCTGGCAGAAAAGTGCGACATCGATCGCGAAATCAACAACGCACTCGACAAGAAGAAGAAGAAGAATAAGAAGGGGAAATCAATGAAAGTGATCCTTCCACGGAAGGAGACCATCTCCCTCCCGTGCCAATTCGAACACGTGACGAGCATCGATAGCAGGCAGGTCACGAGGAAGGTCAACACAGAACCGTCAATAAACCAGAACGACTTGCAGCAAGCCTATGACCAGCACGCACGCATTGTGACGTACGGGAAGACGAAGCAGACGTCGTGTGGCTATGCAGAGAGCACTTCTACCGAAGATTCGGGCATGGATGAAATATTTACGGACAACTCATGAGGTGGAAACCCATGATACTAAAACATTTATGACAGACACTTTTGTGCTCCGAGCAAGACTCTTGAAAGCAAACGAATTGGTATGTATTTTAAAAACTGATCTGAACGAAAGCTCTCCTGCTGATATTCGGGTATGGATGTATTTTAACAACACCGACTTCGGAATGAGCTAAGAACATAAGAAAGGGTAAATAAGATGCGAACACGGTCTGTTTGAACATTACCTTTAACACTTAATCAATTAGCAAAGTTAAAACATATGTATGCATGTTCAGGAATTAGTTAATGATACAAAGAACTATGTGCTCTTTCAGAGAAGCTCTATAAAGAATCTAAAGAAAGTAAAATGAATCATCATATCTACTGAAGATTGGAAAGTCTTAATCCCGGCGCAGACAGAAGCGACTCGACCCGACCAGACTGGTTCCCCTGATGATACAGTCGGAACTAGTTGGTCAGAACCGATTTATGGTGTTGAATCGGCCCCGACTGACTTCCAACTGCCACTCGACCGGCTAATACGGGTCGTGAGGCCCCGCATGCTGATCCGACAGAAAACCAGTCGGATCGGGTCGAGTCGGCTCTGTCTGCGTCGGACTTAAGAAGACAACTCGGATAAACGAGAAATATTTCGTATAAAGTATAAACAAAGTTTCTATTGACAAGACTTTGAAACAACCAAGTTTACACAAAGGTTTACATTTAGTTTACAAACTGAAGCATTTTACACAATTCTGAACGGATTAGAGAAAGTATTTCCACTGAACATGTGGAAAGTGTGATAAATGCATACAATTATTAAACACAAATTTTCTCTTTCAGCAAGTATGTTATACGAATGTCATCAATAGGAAATTGAATATCAATGTGATTGCATGCAAATTGTCTAGATGTAAAAATACAAAATGAAAACTACCTTCACTGAAAACTCATACTTGACAAAGTACATGGTGCTCTTCCTGTGAGAATGATATTCAAGTTGACGATTCTATGCATTATAAAGAAGAAAAAAGGAAACAGAACTGAGTCGCTACATTCTCTACATTCTGTATTGACAAAATCATGATTGGCAACTCATAATTTGATAATACTGAATAATCTATCAATAATGTGCCATTTTTAATGTAACGAATCAACAGAAAGTTACTCAAATTTTCTTTAAAAAATTCAGGAATAAAAAATGCAGTATTCTTAGTAAATACCCAAACTGGAATCTTCCATTTTATACGAGAAAAGGCATGTAATAACTTTTTATACATGTATAAGTTTGTATCGCAACAGGCATGATGGTTAAAAAACAATCAAATAAAGATCAAACAGACAATCAAATACACGATTCTGTTCATAGATGCATTAATGTACGTACATGTTGCATGGATATCTGTAGAACACATAGGGTGTTTACAAGAGGAATACTTATTTGCCAGTTATGTAATATCGTTTATATGTACCAATCATATTTATGTAGATATATACACTTGATTTTATATTATGGTTCCTATATTTTTGCTCCGATGTTCATTGTAAATGTTACGTAATTCTGCTATGAAGCGACTAACCCACCGTATTTATGATTTTGTTTTACATTGCTCGTACAGTTAGTCCACATGCATTTGTCCCCGTTTCTTCTTGGTATTAAGTTTTTTTTTGCCAAGCCTTGAAAAAGATAACTTTTCAGATCAATTTAATTTTACTTGTGTTTCAGACCACTATCAGAATTCATGATATTTTTCAACGCAGTTATGAATAGTCGTGGATGTTATAAGTGAATGTATATTTTGAAAGCTGATTTGATTTTAAAAGTTTTTTTTTTACGTACACGTTTCCCTCTTTTCTCAGTAGACGGTTCAGTATCAGCAGATAAAAAAAAAAAAACATACAACAGTAAGAATATTGTATATACAGCATATTAAAGTTAATTTTACAATAACACAGTTATTCGTCAAATGTAATTTTGTTAAAATGCATGTATTAAATCAATGATGATGATTGAGAGACAATACATGTCATGTAGATAATTGATGGTAGGCAAGAACATTGCGTTTGTGTGCGTGCATGTGTGTGTTTGCGTGTGTGCATGTATATGTATGGTACATGTGTGTATACGTGTGTGTGCGCGTGTGTGTGTATGTGTGTGCATTTGTATATATATATATATATATGTGTGTGTCTGTTTGTATGTTGTTTTTGATGTGGTCATCTTATGCAGGGCTCCACACTCGCCTTGTGAGTCAATGGCCCGGTCGGGCCAGTGAAATAGCTTCTTCCCCCATTCTGGTGGCCCCCTCAAAAAATGTACTGGCCCCAAAACTGTATATCACAAGTAAGCTTTTTAATATTCAAAATATTACTCCTCAAAATCAAATTCAAAATCAATCTTGTGATTACATATGAAGCACAAATTATCATCTTGAATACTGTCAACATGCATGACTTGTATTTCGAGTGAGATTCCGATTAATAATGCAAGTCGTAGGAAACTTCGGAAATAATGGACACAGTCTTGACATGTTAAAAATCCTTTAAAATTTACATGACGGTTTGTACTATATTTTCAGTTGATTACATGATAAATATTATGATAGATATTAGTTTTGGTATCAATGCTCGTATTCCTGATAGTGACGCGAATCGACTGGGGTGTCCCGAGTATTTGATTAATGAAGTAACTGAACCACTGAGCCGACAAAGTGTTGGATTGATGGATTTATATCAAGCCAGGTTAGGTATGATTTAAACGCAAGAGGTAATTTACTTTAAGTTGTTAACCCGTTGTTAACTAGACTTAAAAAAAAAAATAATGTCAAAGTCCTCAAACATTTTCAAAGATTTCTCAGCCAAATAACATCCAATTTACTTGAAATGTTCAAACATTACAACAACCATGCATCAACAACTATTTAAAAAAAAACGTTTGAAATTTCATGAAAAATAGAAGCATTTTTGTAATGTTTAAAAAAAAATCATCTAATTATTTGGGCCCAATATAATTATAAGATAAAATAGTTATTGATAGTGTAGCCGTTCCTGGGCCTATTTCGACCAAATAAAGTTTATTCTGCCATGAAAATTGCATGTTCTCTCAAATTCGACACTCGGATTTTGATTACCTCATAACAAAATTGCGATGTGCAGAGCCCTCTCTACCAAAACTAAACTACCCCTTTAACCACGTTTACAGAAATGCTCCGGATACTGTCGACATTGTAAATGCTCTTTCAAATGATACATTTAGTCTTTCATGAACTCACAAAAAATTGATTTAATAAATCGCCCTCTATACCAAAACTGAACTACCCATACAATATGTGGGGAACATTTAATTCGTTAAAAATACAGCATACTGATACATGAAGATTTCAGTGAGGTCATTATGTGCGTTGATGATGTAACTTGATATGTTCCATCAAGCGGATGATTGTAATTGGACTGGAAGAAGTGACTCATGTCTGATAAGAAGTCCGTAGAAATGGGCCCGTCCCACTTGGCAAGGCCTCTTCGGCCGACTGTATCAGATCAACACAAAAGGTCTTGACGGTCCCATCCTTATGTTTGGTCCGGTAAGAATGTCTCCACATTATATTATCATCAGCCAAATAATCAAAAAAGCGTAACAACCATAACGTCAACATATTCCATCAACTCTCACTTCATAGCGATATCATGAGGAGCAAAATCCCGGTGCTAATGTCTTGTCTCAAATAAACTAAAACGGTTCAGAAATGTGCACTGTAAAAAACATAGACGTTGGGTTAAAGCGCCATACACCCTTTTCCAGTCGTTGAGAGATTTTCAAAATACGAATTGTGCTGTATATACATTATAATGTTTGCGACCAATGGCGACAGTGGGTAAGAAGTAAGTTGATTTGCAAAAGTAAGGTTTATCCTATGTTGGGCCATGCTGGGGCATGGGAGAAGAGGTAGAACACATGAAACGTTGCCGTAGATGTTGTCATAAT
Organism: Dendraster excentricus; assembly: GCA_031471515.1. Classification (NCBI taxonomy): domain Eukaryota; kingdom Metazoa; phylum Echinodermata; class Echinoidea; order Clypeasteroida; family Dendrasteridae; genus Dendraster; species Dendraster excentricus. Next base: position 2,869 of record JAUELG010042731.1, on the reverse strand, counting down.
GACTTATGTTGTATTATGTTGGTTTTTAGTGTATAATTGACTTCTGCTTCTCCTGACCATATATAGCCGAGTGAAAGTCTTTATAGTGTGAAAGGATCTGAATGCTTTGAGGTCAGTGGTACAATCATCACAGTATCAGTTTTCTACAAAGCGAGTCACATATCATGGCTTCACAATAACAATCAATTGAATATTATGGTTTGTTCAGGATATCAAATATATTTTATTTTGTGTTATAACAAGTTATCTTAGTGGGTGGTGTGGTAAATATCGAGGAAATTTAAACCTGATACACATTGGTCGATGGGATCTGGATCTTGATCAATGTCAAGAAAAGGCGTAGTGATTCAAATACTTGTGCAATCACTCATAAGTGGAACGCCATGTCTTTATAATGACTAGGACTGAGTGTATTCGTTTCCTTAAACACAAAACAAGCCAACTCATCCCCATTAAAACAAACTTACTATTACAAATGCTTGTTGGTGTGTGAAGCGCCTTTAACAACTAAACCATCCCGACAAATGAAGACTACATCATTTATTTTCTGGTTCATGATATAGAAATACAATTATACACGTCATTGTAATCATGAGAACGAAAATAGTACAACAATTACTCCAGCAATTTATCAAATCAACGAGAGTTTTTAATTATGTGAGCGTTGTTCAATGCCTCTTCACACATCTGTATAATTATAATAAATATACTGAGTCAAGTATGCTGCTGCCTCATTAATTACAGAATTCAGTTTGCCAAGTTGTTTGGCTCTATACGTTCCTTTAGATGCAATAATTATTAATCATTATGCGCTATAGTTTCAGTTTTGTTATACATCGGTCATTAGCTGAATTAAACGACAATGCACAAAATTAATTGTGAGAGGGGGTACGCATAGCAACGGGGACACCATGGCACGACAACATCTGAATGATCAACCACCACTTTATTCCTATATCTGTATCTGTATGTGTGTTACTTAATATGTACTTCCCTGCATCTTCGTAGATCACTGATATCCGTGCTGTAGGAAACTGTGATTCACGGATAATAAGTAATTCATGTTGGTTTGTAGTATAATATGATTGTCTTGACAACCCCGAAATAAGTTGCCAAAGTGAGAACAAAGTAATGTGTCTGAAGCCAAATCCACCTAAGAACATCACCATCAGCAATAAACATGAATGATGAATGACATTTTCATTTTCATTTTTATTTCTAACTTAAAATAGATTTTACAATCATATAGAACAAACAAATTGAAATTATACAGTTGAATTCAAAATAATCAAGAGAACATAATTCATAAAAAACAGTAGTTGGAAATGGAGAGTGCTGCTAAAAAGCGATGCTTGTATACTGCAGCGCTCTCAAATTAATTGTTACAGTATTTAAGCTACGTACAAAAAATAATAAAAATATTAATACAAAAAACTACGAGAACTTACTATAAGAAAACAACAAAACAGAAAATACTACAAAATTGACTTATGACAGGACATAGAACACATTGCACATTATACACTAAATATCAGTCACATCAGTAAACAATGATCCTGTCTTCAATAAGTAGTCTTCTAATCAACTACCAACATAGATACCTTTGCATTTTCCGGAACAGTAATATTTGAGATTTCAAACTCATAATAATAATAATATGATATCTATTCTACAATTTTGATCACAATACAAAATATTGACCTCTGTAATTAATAATTAGTAATTATGATAGAAAACAAGGGAATCATTAACTTATACACTAACGAAAACATGGAACAACGTTGTCTGGTTTCATATCTGTCGTTCGCGTGAGGTATATTTGGGGCGATTCAAGGGATCTAGTAAACTTTGTTTCCATGTGCAAAAAGTGATGAATGGTTGATGCAATGTATCGATATATCGTGTGTCCTTAGTCTATTGTGTGAAAATTTCAAGTCAAATGGACATTGCATGGCCGAGTTATGAGCAAAAATGCTAAGTGACATTCAGTACTCACTGCATTCACTTTGTGCATGGTTCTAAAACTCCACCTGAGTTTTTATTATCTGAACACTTCAATCGTACATATATCTTTGTAACAAAAGGGAAATTTGAAAAACCGAAACCGGTCCCATGATTTTATTGTTAATACAAGGTATGAGGTAACCTCTGGAATTCAAATTTGATTTTTAGAATTTGGACAATGTTACGAAGTCCCTGGATGCATCTTGTCTATGGTCGAAAGCGTTTGTAGACGCCTGAACATTCGACAATAAAAATCCAAACTTATTTATATTTCTATTACCATGCATAGGCCAAACAACACGGTACAAGACAAGACTGTGGAAGTGAAAAACTGCTCCAAGTATTTGTTGTTGACTATTTCAATCCATGTTTGTGCTGAGCCGGGGCTGAGCCACTGTCCAGTGAGAGGCCCCAAGGGGACACATATCATAATGGACAAGCATATCGAACAAGTGGGTCACGAGTGACCTCTCAAATCGTTATTTGTCCAGAAATACCGAGGACATCGATAGCGAAAACAGGTCAAAAGCAGAAATATGTGATGATAAGAGGGAAACTTGATGTCTCGAGTTTCAGAATAAATTCGATATTTTTGTATATACACGTACACAAGTTTAATTATACAGTGTAAACATATGAAGAGCTTGGTTCCCAAAGGTGCTAGATCCAATTTCAATAGAGTGGTGAAGTGTGATGTCATCAAAAAATTGTTTTTAGAATTTTCAAATTTGGACTTCCCTTTCAGACAGAGCATAGCAAATAATGTCTAAATACTGAAAATCAAAGGAATATATCATCTGACTTAGTAAACAAGGCCAATCAAAACTGCTAAATAATGTCACGTGACTGGGGTAACAAAAACGTT
>JAUELG010042398.1:0-11461 GCA_031471515.1 Dendraster excentricus | reverse complement strand
TGTGCTTACTTGGACCTGCATGTCCTTCAACTTTTTTATTTTTAAGTTCATGAAAACAGTTTTGTCGAGCATATTTCGGAAGGAGTACTAAAAAACCTCTTTAGACCCTTATAAAAAAAAACACACACAACACAAGCAATACAAAATATATATTTTTTTCTCAGGGGCGAATTCCCCCACCGCCCCGTGTGTTTTTTCTCCTGAGCCAGATTTGCATAAAAAGTTGTTTTCAATGCTTTTCAAGGCCTGTTTATCACTTATCGGTGGTGGGGTTATTTGTCATTGATTATTTGGGTTTGTTTATCTGCATTTAATGAATTCTTTTGTATTCTGGATTCTGCAGTCTTCCATTTTTCCTGTTACAAATCAAGCAATATTCATAAATCGTCTGCAAGAGTGCATGCATCCTGTAACTCAAATTTCAAAGCTAGCATTATCAAAGCTAGATCATTACTTCTCATTTCAACTTCACTGCACTTAAATCTTTACTATCACAACCTCTTTTCCATAATCCATTCTTTTGGAATTTTGAAGTGAGTTTATGAATCAATTAGTAATGCCAAGCTTTCTGTATATTATACATTTCAAAATACACCTATAGGGCAAAATGTCGGGTTCAGAGGGGCATAGTGAGCAGGACGGGCCTTGGAACTTCAACCATGCATCCACCCAATTCAACCATGCTCACAACCAGGTTCGTTTTGCAGTACCTGAACAAAATCCATTGTAGAAATAAAGTTGAATGTACGTGTAGGTCCTTCCATTCCAAGTTGGCACATACGGTGGCACCTTACTCAGTAAATTGCCACTTGGTCTACAACCGTTTAGTCTAATAGAAAATTGTGAATTTTGCAGCTTGATTATGATTATTATCATTATGGATTATGATTAGGGTTATAGCCTAAGGGTTGCGGATCAGGGTTAGGTTTTGGGTGAGGGTTCGTGTTTGGAGTTGGGGAGGCATCAGGTAATAGACTAAATGAGAAGTAGACCACATGAAAGTAGACCAAGTGAACATTATTATAGGCCACACATCTAAGTATGCATGTATATTATGTAGTGAAAGCTGCAGAAGGGGGCTAATCCTATCATAGTAACTTTGTACTTGGGACCTCCTGTGCATGAGATGGACATGCTAATTGCTAACTATAACTAATAAACTCTGGTGTGATGTCAGATAAGTGCATTATTACCTCAATTGCCATAGATAGTGTAATTTTACCTGTTCACTGATCGTTCACTAGTGTATAATTAAACAAGCATTTCTTATAAAAGAAATAGGAACTAACAATACACATAAAGACAGAACTATATGAAATTCATGCTCATGGTATGCAGTGCCTTTTTATCTTCAGCTGCATAATTAGTTATTTCAGGACATTATGCATTTTAATAACCTAACTTTACAGCTTTCTTCTTTCCACGGTCTTTGCGCTCAAATTCCATTTACATACATTTATGAAAGCTTATACCATACTGTAATACATGAACATGTATCCATTTCTATAATGAATTTGATGACTTTCAGTTAAGCATTATATGCCAGTTTATAGAGAAACTACATACAACTTTGCTAAGTTTCAATTCTGAAGCTTTTTATAACTAAAACAATTTGTATGACTCCATCCTTCCTTCAATATCATTATGCTCACGATAGTGTCCTACTCAATATGTGTTTAGAATATAATAATCACTTTCGGTCGTTCAGAATTAATTGCTACTTTTATCATGAATTATGTGTACAGGGTAAGTGTAAGTGAAAGTAAAAGGATGTTATCAACTAACGACTTAAATTAAATCAATTTGATTCAGAGTGTATTTAGGCTTGTAATTGACACATCTATAGGAAAAAAAATCTGTTCTTGTTATAAATCTTATCTAGCAGGACAATCCTGGATGATAAAATGCCGGAAAAAGCATCGATCAAGAGAAATTTCTTCCCCTTTGCACTACCCACACATTTAATGATTCATGACTTTTAAAAATGGTCACTTAGAAAATGACTATTAATTAACATTTCTTTACACAAGCACATCAATGGCTTGAATGTTTCATTGAAATTGTAAACTGCCAGTACTGTTCTAAAATAACAAGCTACAACACCAGACAATATCTGGCAAAAATATATTCACTGTATTTAATATGGGCAGATTATGCTGCAAATAGTAAAATAAATCAAGTTGTTTGTACATTTGATTTTATTTTATTTACTGTAAATAAAGACTAGATTTGACATCACTTAAAAAACAGAAAATCATAAATTTACGTAGCTGTTAAGAGAAAGTGTAAACACATCTAAAGGAAAAAAAGATCTGTTCATGTTATACCATATCTAGCAGGAAAATCCTCGATAATAAAATGTGGAAAGTGGAGGCATGGACTAGCATATATCACATAGGATAGAATGGTCAGGCTGAGAGGAAGGGGTGGGGGCTCGTCAGGGGTGCGCGTGATTGCAGTGGCGTACCTACGGGGGGCCCGGGGCCCCCCCCCCCCCAATTATTTTGAAAAAACAATAAAATACATAGGGGGCCATTTTTTGAAAAAACAGAGAACCCCCCCCCCCCAATCAGTCTGACTACGGTACGCCACTGTGTGAATAATTGGGAGCAGCCATAAGTTTATAAATATGTATTTTCCCTTCAGGCCTGGTTTGATTGGTTTTGGAAGCCATAACTAATATGTATTTTCCCTTCAGGGTTTGATTGGTTATGGGAGCCATAACTTTATAGATATGTATTTTCCCTTTAGGGTTTTATTGGCTCTGGGCAGATTATCCCCCATCACCAGTAAACATGTTTGTTTTTTGTTTTTTACACCCTACTGCATGTACCTGTACAATGTTCTACATCACATTTATTTCTGGTTGACAGATGTGCATGTACCCACAACTTCCATTCCGCATAATAAAATTTGTTTAATTGGCATGTATCGATGCAAATATTCAGGGGGAAATGTGTGGTGTATAATTTATTTATTTAATTTTTTTTTTTTTTTGCGGGGGGGGGGGGGTTACTTTAAAACTTGTGTGATACATACACACAAAAGTGTTTTGACATGTTTTTCTTGCATTGAACATTATATGACAATAATTTCTAGGGTGTTTTATATGATTTACTTAGTCTCAGCTAAATTCTACATTTCAATATTTGCATTATGTGCATTCAGTTTTTTCACAATCAGTTTTTATTTCTTAATATATATTGCTTGATTCATGCATGTTATTATGTATTTCGTCTATTCTCATTTTTTAACACAAGCTCTTCATTCTAGATAAGTAATTTTTCATCACTTTTTCTCATCTTTTTATATTTTCTTCGCAGCTGCAGTTCACAGCGCCCCCAGTTGGTCATGACGAGACCTACTTTGAGCCGCCCCACGTGTTCCAGGCCTCGTACCAGACGAGGGGGCCCGAGGCCCCAGCTGTGGCCAGTCACCACGTCAGGGAGGGGCCCAAAGGGGGCCTCAAGGGGGGGCAGGGGCAGCAGAAGGAGATGACGATTGATGAGGAGAAGGCGGCTGCCATGAGGGAGTTCGACCTAAAGAATAAAGAGCCTGAGGCAGCAGCGGAATTCAACTTCAAGAGCTCCAGAGCATCCGAGGGAAAGCGGATGCCAGCCGAGTCGAAACTCAAGCAGGAGAACGCCAAACGTGAGCAGAATTTTTCTTCTTGTAGAATATGCAGCCTATCTCTTGATTTATTTGTTTATACTGGATAAAAATGTTAGAATCATTGGAAGTGATTGATTAGTAATACAGAGGAACCTATTCATTACGAGGTCATCTCACAGGCCCAGGTTTCATATTTATAATTTACCATTTTTAAAGGTAGGGTTGAGTATTGGTAAATCCCAAAGTGCCCCCCTAATTTTTTTGCGAGTTAATGAAAAACTGACTGTCAAATTCGAAAGAATATACAATTTTAATGACAAAATGAACTTTATTTGATCAAAATCAGTTCAGAAACAGCTGAAATATCCATAAATATAGTTTGTTCAAAAAGGTTAGTCACCGGCCATCACTTTACGATATTCAAAAAATAAAATTTGAAAAATTAAAAAAATGCCGTTAACTGCTGTGAAAACAATCTAAATGGGTTTTTAAAAAGTCGTTGGTGATATTTCTATTGAATCAAAACATAAAATGCACAATTTTGTATGAACAAAGGCTAAAATCAATGATTTCTTTAAAAACAGCGCCCTCTTGTGTTAACGATTATTATATTAATGATAACATGCGTTGTACTTGGTGGTTTAAAATTGTTTATACTTATCGAGCATGGTGAAGTTATGACTATTATTACTTTGTTCCGTACTGGTGCACGTTTTGGTCACTAAAATCAAGCTTTACCAATACTCAACCCTCCCTTTAAGGTCTAATACAACAGGAAATGTAAATATCATGCTTAATACTTTTCTGTATGACTAGGGAGTCGAGATATAGAGAGTGTGGTTATCAACGGGTGGTTGCTTAGGATTGTTACACTGTGCATAGTGAGTATGTGCCCTATTTAATAGTATTACCACAGAAGAAAAAATCTTATCCAGTTCTCTGCACTTAAAAGTGAGTATAGCGCCACCATCACAGGCAGCTCAGCTCGTATGCTCCCTGGGGAGTTGAGAAAGTATGCAATATCATTGTGTGGGTTTGAAATGTACCTGATGACCATGGGTAATAGTAATTGAATGATTAGTTAAACGCTTAGAGGCTCTTTGCATTTGCGCTATATTAATATCTGATATTATAATGATTATTATTTTCAATTCTAAACGACTCAAATTCCAAATTTGAATTTGTAGCTTCCCTGGACGACTTGATGCAGAACCCCACCACCCAGATGGCAGCCGAGATGGGCTATGACACCAGGCTCATCCGCTACGTCATCGCCGAGCGCCTCAGGACCACCGGCAGTGAGTTCTCTTCCCCTGATGAGCTGCTGGATGCCATCTGGAAGGCAGAGAAAATGGAAATTGACCTTTCAACCCTTGACCGGTACAGCCAGGGGTCGGCAGGGGGCAGTCGGGATCTTCCATTCTCATCAAGTATTGAATTCCAGGTGAGAGTCTAGCTTGAATAGAATGATATTCTTGATGGAATGTCCAGCGCTTATGAATAGCGCATGAATCATTTATTGAAATTTCAACCCTTGACCGGTACAGCGAGGGGTCGGCAGGGTGCGGGGGCAGTCGGAATCTTCAATCCTCGTCAAGTATTGAATTCCAGGTGAGACTCCAACTTGAATAGAATGATATTCGGACATATAGATGGAATATCCAGCACGTATGGATAGTGCATGAATCATTTATTGACCTATCAACTCTTGACCGCTACAGCCAGGGGTCGGCAGGGGGCAGTGGGAGGCAAGATAGGACTCTTATATCCTCATCAAGTATTGATGAGATGGAATATTTGATCATTTTTCGACCTTTCAACCCTTGACCGCTACAGCGAGAGGTCGGCAGGGGGCAGTCGGAATCTTCCATCCTCATCAAGTATTGAATTCCAGGTGAGAGTCGTAACTGAGATGGATGTCGAGCCTGTGAATCATTCTTTGACCTTTCAACCCTTTTACTGAATTTTAGGTGACATTTGGACTTATATTTGGAATGTACCAATGTCCAACACTTGCAAAAGAATGTAATCTTAGAGAAATAGCCTAAATAGCATTTATTTACCGTAATCCATCAGGGTAATCGCTTTCCTTGTCAAGTACAGAGAAACCCTGTTATAACGAGGTCGCCTATAACGAGGAGAATCCTTTGGTCCCGATTGTAAATTTGTTTTATTGATTCTGTCGTTTATAATGAGGTAAAATCGATGTTCCCGACTACCTCGCTATAACGGGGTTTCCCTGTATTGAATTTCTGGTGAACATGTAACCAGAACATGTTGTTGCCAGAACCTGTATAATTAACACCATGATTGTTTTCCTTGATCTCATCACCCTTCCATTTAATTTGTTTCAGGCCCAGAAGCTAGCAGGGCTGAGCCTAGATGACCCAGCCGATGAGAGATCCAAGGTTGCCAAGACGACTGCTACCAATCATCTATCCTCCTCACAAACATGTGAGTAACACATCAAAGCACTCGTACAGATATTATCATATTATTGTGTGTAGCGGGCTGGACATAGACAATGCACGGCTAGCAGGTATCATAGACTTGCCAAGACTTGCAAGTCTATGTTTAAAGAAATTAAAAGCATTCATCATAATTTGTACCTTCCTCGTATCTCCCTCAATTTGCCAAATAAAATGATAATTAACAAATAATAATATGTTCCTCCCTTTTATATCCCTGTCTTGCTACAATGCAGTGAGGAGTGGTGGCTCTGAGAGTCAGGATGATAAATGACTGTGTCATTTTACCTTATTTTATATATTGATTAAGGGTGTGTGCCAATGACTGGAATAACACTCTAAAGCGATTTGAGATGATTACCAATCATATGAATATAACATTCTAAGTAACATTCTAAGTAAATGTCAAACATCATTATTATGAATATCGTTCGTAATACTCTCCCTTTTGTCTCCCTGTCTTGCTACAATGCAGTGCGGAGTGGTGGCTCCGAGAGTCTGGATGATAAACAGCTGTGTAAGATCTGTCTGGACAAGGAGCTCAACACAGTGTTCATGCCGTGTAAGCACCTGGCCACCTGTGAAGACTGCGCCTCCATGGTCAAGGAGTGTCCCATGTGTCGACAGACCATTATGACATCCTTCCGCGTCTATATGCCCTGATGGTTGACAACAGGACGATTGGCTTGAAGCACTAAACCAACTCTGCTCTATAATCCTAGAGGGTCCTGTACGTGATGACATACTATCCTCACATCCTTCCGCATCTGTTTGCCATGATGTTTGACTGGAGGACGATTGGCTTAAAGCGCTATAAGCCATACGACACATGGCTTGAAGCACCTGGCCACCTGTGGAGACTGTGCCTCTATGGTCACGGAGTGGTCTGTGTGGACAGACCATCATAATAATAATAATAATATATAACATTTATAAAGCGCTTAATACATAAGTTTCTAAGCGCTGTACATAAAAAGTTACAAGAGTAAGAACAGTTAAGAAGAAAATAATACAGTGTTGCACAATCCAATCCAGTAAAATTACAAGCACAGAAAATTACAATTTACGTTGACATTTTACAATGATTATAATACAACTGGGCGACAATATGGGTAAATGGTAACAAATTAAGACAGTTTCATAAATAATTGACATGATAATTTACTGGGCTGACATACATAATTTACATGATTTAACAACTTATTCGGCTTGGGTGAAAAGATGTGTCTTAAGAAGAGATTTGATTTGAATGAATGACATCCTTCCGCGTCTGTATGCCGTGATGGTTGACCACAGGACGATTGGCTTGAGGTACTAAACCAACTCTGCTCTATAATCCTAGAGGGTCCTGTATGTGATGACGTACTATCTTCATATCCTTCCGCATCTGTTTGACTGGAGGACGATTGGCTTAAAGCGCTGTAAGCCATAAGACAAATGGCTTGAAGCACCTGGCCACCTGTGGAGACTGTGCCTTTACGGTCACAGAGTGTCCCATGTGTCGACAGACCATTATGACATCCTTCCGCGTCTATATGCCGTGATGTATAACCACAGGATAATTGGCACAGGAAGGACTTTAACAAAAAAAAAAATTTGGGGGGGGGGGGTGGGGGGTGTTTAAAATGCAATGTGTGCAAAAAGATCATCGTGACATTTTTTTTCATGTGTATATGAGTCCAGGGGGGTGTTTCACAAAGATTCTAAACTGAAGTGAACTCGCAAGTTGGACTTGAAAAATATGGAAAGCCATTAGTTTTTTTTTTTTTGTAATTGTTGTGAAAGTCCTTTTTACAAAGGCGTGACATGTTGATGTAAACCATTTATATTTTCTATTATCATGGATATTTTATGTTCTTGATGCAGCATTTAGGAAAAGTCTAAAATTCTTGCTTTGTCGCTTTTGAATATATTGTATTCCAAGCCTGCAATTTTCTTTCCATACTACTGTAGCTAATAAGTCCACCTTAGGGTTAAGTTCAATCTTAAACACCCCCAGCACAAAATGCCTAGAACTACTCGGCCAACTCTGAAGCCACCTCTATAATCACAGAGGATCCTATATGTGTGTCGACAGACTATCATCACATCTTTCTTCACCTGTGTGCAACAATGTTTGACTCCAGGACATGTGCCATGCAAGCGCATGGCCATGTCTGATCCCAGTAACATAAAATCTTATTCCTTTTCCTGTAACATTTGCCATAATCTACTCCCTATCTACCAGGACAAGTACATTGTTGAGGATAAGTTTAATTTGCCACGATATTTTTTTAATAAAATTATTAAAAATGATAGAGCAGCATTCATATTGCGCCATTAATCTAGAAATCAATGTTAAAGGAGCATTATAATCTATAGTACTATATTATTACCTTATTGTATATATGTATATGTGTATACTCCATAAGGTTAGTATCTACAGGTTGTTATAATATTTGGTGCATGCACGGTTGCAATAATGTGTAGCTTCCCCGTCTTATGATTCCATGGTAGCCTTCTAAGAGCAACAATGAAAAATTATAATCTCACTTTACCCTACCATATTACCAAAATACTTAATTATTAATTTCTATATATTTGTTTTTTATATATAAACTAAGAATAGTGACAGGTAAGACTGATAAATGCATCAAAATATGCTTTTTTGTATTCTTAGTATTAAATGGGAGACTCAAATATATGTACATGTGAATAATTGATGGATAATCAGGAAGAAATAATGCATTTTGATACTGGGGTGGATGTTTAGATGTCTGCAGTGATGTTAGTTACTCCGCATTTCTGGCTTAGCCTGTAATTGAAGATGTATCTGCAGTGATATAACTCTGCATGTCAAATATATTAATACATTTATGAGATCCTTCATTTTAATTGAAATGTTTTCTTCAGCCATTATGCACTTTTAAAAAAATAACTTGCTAAATTCAAAAATGTTGTTTGACCCCTTTTTTTTCAGCCTTGTTTCTTTGAAGTGATTTGTTTGATTTATCAAAATTCTTGGTTTGGGTGTTGTTTTTTTTATGTGCATGAAAGATAAAATGCTATATTCAGGAAAATATGGGAAATCATATGTAATGAATCTCTTGATTTTAAATGGCAAACTTGTTAGGTGTAAATACAAGAATTTACTTATAATATAATTCAAATTGTTACAATTTGTCATAATGTATTAGTATATATATACATTAATATATATATATATATATGTTATTACAGCTAAGTAATTTCCACCATATGAACCATTAAGAAGTTTTCATTGCGATATACTGTAGAAATAGAAAATACTGAATAAGCGTATTTGTATGCCATTATTGTATAGGAGTATAGGTTTCTGCCCCAATATTCTTTAGAATTTCTTATCATTATCAGAGCAAAAGCAATATCTGTACAGGATTTCATTTATGTGGAATAATATAAAATAATATGACATGATAGATTTTGATACATGGATATACTTCCCAACACACACATTCACAGTATCTAAAACAATCAAAATATATAGTAATATTTGCATGGGTTTGTAAACAGTATTTGTTAAGCATTGTGCGTGCACCTTGTTTCAATAAAATATATACTGTTTATTTGAAAGAATTTATCAAAAGTCTTATAATTTATGTAAACAAATGTATGTTTTTTCTGATCATTGCATGTAACGCAACACATTTCCACGTGTACAATAAAATCAACTTGTACTTGAGCTTGATTCTATGCATGCACACACGATGTCTTTGAGAGGCACAAGGCCACTGTTTAAAAGATGACATCGATTAATGTATGATCTATAAACTTTGTCAAATTGTCAAATGTCAAATGGTATACATATGTATATTAGTAAGTCATTCAGTTTTTTATTAATGTGCACAATAAAAAATTGACATACTGTAGAAATCATAAAATCATAAGCAATGCCTGAATAAATAGTTATATATACAGTGTGTCTCAAAAAGAATGGTACAGTCAGGGGAAAAAAATTAGAATATGATTAAATGAAAAAATCTATAGGGTATTTAAAGAGTGTTAAAGAGTTGTGTGTTGTGTGTTCGTATGCTCTTTCTTTGACGGGGTGCCCTAAAGGGGATCCCAAATTATGTCTGATTTTATACAATACAAATATACAAAAATCCAACTGTGTCGATGTTCATACTTGCATTGAACATGGTGATGGATATTTGTTGCACTCATTTGCTCTTCTCACTATGTACCTATGTAATAATCAAGCTGGATTACAATCATATTTGTCACTGCTGATGTTGGAAGGGTTAATGGTGGGTAAATATGAAAAGATATTCCTACAAACCAAGTTTTCTAGACTGAATTTTTCCAAATGAACATTGCTTCAGAATTCTGAACGCCTCCAATTTCTAGCAATTTTGAAAGAGTCTATTTCGCACAAATGAAGGTGTTTGCCTTCTTACTGTTACTATTGATTCAACAAAAGGCATGCCATCCTTTTAACTGGATTTCAGGCAATTGTAGCAACATATTGAAGCATCATATTTAGAAAATTTAATAATTACTTTGTGTATTATATATACACTATCTTGCTCTGAAATAACATTTTGGTGAGTCACAAATGTAAATTTTTCAACAAAATTGTTTTTTGCTGTACTGCAAACAAACAGCCCTACCTCACAACTTACAAACCCGATCAAGCTGTATTAATACTAATTAGGAAGCATGATCATTGTCTTTAATATGACACCAAGTATGTATATTTTTCAAATTAACTTCATACCTTCAACAATTATTTTTTAACTGTACCATTCTTTTTTAGACACACTGTATATCTATATAAAGTCATGCTAATTTTGTTGTTAATGCTGTATATATATATGTATATATATATATATTATATATATAATTTTGAAATAATTGCAGTTGATTTGTATGCCCTAGGACACTTCTAATTTGATTAGCCTGTTATTCTTTAAATAACAAATATATGTTTAATTGCAAATTGCATAATTTTGATATTCATGCAATCTTCTTTTTCAAATGTCTACCAATTGATTGATTTTGGTTCAATTAACCACTTGTTACCCTGTTAATGCTGGTCACAGCTATTACTACCTCTGAATTGATATGTGTGGGATTGACAGATTGAAGGATGGATGCATGGATGGGTGGATGGATTTGATGGATGAGTGGATGGACGAATGAATGGATAGATGGGTGGGTGGATGGATGGATAGATGGATGGGTGAATGTATGGATGGATGGGTGGATGAACAAATGAATGGATGGGTGGGTGGATGGATGAATGGATGGATGGATGGGTAGAAGGATGAAGGAGATGGTTGGATGGATGGATTGAAGGATGGATGGATGGGTAGAAGGATGAAGAGATGGGTGGACGAATGGATGGATGGGTGGATAGA
>JAUELG010042288.1:0-11462 GCA_031471515.1 Dendraster excentricus | reverse complement strand
TGGTTTCATTTCCCTCTTCCTTCAATTTGGCGCAAGTCAATTTTGACACTCTGGACAAAAACAGTCAGTGTTCACCCGAGCGTGAACGAAAATTGTTATTTTGCTTGTGGCACTTGATAGATGAGACTATTGAGCATATATCGACATGAAAAATTCTTTGAAACATTTTGAAATGTAATATTGAAAAATGTTTCAAAAGTGTACCATTTTTTTTATACGCTGTGTATAAGTCTTTCAAAATACAAGCATTGTGTATGGTACGTTACGTCAGTAATGTTAACAAATCATGGATTATTAGAATTATATTGTTTAATAGGTTAAATTGTATCTCCAAGTATGTGGAAATAGGGTAGAAAGCCCTTAATTTATCTGTCTTTGTTGATATAGATTTTTGTTTCAAATCATTGATAAATCATTGTTTTGAATCTTAGAAGTTAATGTTTAATATTAGACATGTGACTTTTTAAAAAGCTATTCAGATTATTTTCACAGTAGACTTCGAGCATGTTTTTATAAATTTCAGAGCCTAACAAAATTAAATTTCTAACCGTCGCGATATTTGTCCAAGCTGGACAGATATGATAATTTAAATAATTCAGTTCATAGGCGGTTTCCAGGCAAAAATGTTATCATCCCCTATTAGTGAAAACATATAATTTCATATGATTGTAATAAGAGGATTCCAAAACTGGTCTTTAACTTTAATTGAAGTGTAATTAATGATGCTCTGTATATGTACCTGTAACCTAAAAGAAGTGTTGTAAAGTCTATTCAAGATCTTCCGTTGAAAGTGTGTGCGTTGGGTACACGATTCTAAGAATTCCTTGTCTGGAACCAGATGACCTGCCGATTGCTGCTACCAGACATGAAAGGGATATAAATGTATACAAGTATAAATGTACACTCTAAAAAATAGACTAGTCAAAATGACCAGAAACCTAGTCAGCCGGGCACCTGCACTATTCCTAGTCAAAATGATCCGGACATCTAGTCAAATACATTGATGTTTTAATAAGATATTTTCTTGTTATACAGAGCAATAAGCTAAATCATACTTAATAGCGCTTCACGTTATATATTAATTTCAATATATTTATAAACATAGGCAATATAAAATTAGAGCATCAATGTATTTGACTTGATTTTCCGGATCATGTTGACTAGAAATAGTGCAGCTGCCCGGTTTACTAGGCTTCTGGTAATTGTGACTACTTATTTGTTTAGAGTGTAAGTTTTAACTCTTGTATGCTCTAAATATTTCAAAATTTAAAATGTCCATATGCACAAATATGTCGTATTTGTGTTGGCCATTACAAACATTCTATTTTTTCTTCTCCAGTTTTTGCAACAAACACATTATTGCAAAAATGATTATATATAGTTGATTATACGTGTATATTTATCAAAGGGAACGTAAATTTTATTTGGTTTAAGGACGTCCCCCAGTTAAAGTAAAGTCCATGACATTTTCTTCAAACTTTCCATACCGTAACTTTGACACATCCGAAGCCCAAATATGCAAATAAAACCAAAGGTTCGTGTGCTTGTTTCTCTTCTACGGGACTCTGAAGAATATGCCAATCTGACGTTCAGTATAAAATAATAGGGATACAGGATCAAGGCTAAGATGGGCAACAAAATATCCAATGACAAATTAAACCCCCACAATTCTTTCAAAATCCACGTAACTTTCTCCAATCTTAGTACAATTGTTAAGAAAGGTATCCACAACGCGGAAAAGGTTTTGAAAGTTGGGGGTATGCTCTCATTCTTGGTAGCAGCGCCCTCACGCGGCCAAAAACACTAATATCCGACAAATCCTTCTCCAGGACGTTTTCTGTTAGGGATGGGATAATGGGGGAGGTTCAGCAAACCTATGCTGTACATTCAAAACCCATTTCATATTCTCAAAACTTGCCAAACAAATGGAGAACGTGTTATTGAATTCAGGAAACTATAAAAAAAATGGGGGGGGGTTCATGTGCTCGTTTTTGTGCTGGCATAAATTGTAACTGAAATCAGTCAAAAAGGCATACAGAATACCTGTACCTTTTGTTCTCATTGTGACGTCATAATACAATATCACTGACCAACCTGCGCAGCTAGGATGCGCACAAACATAACTGGGGAACATCCTTAATGGCTTTAATACACAATATAACACTGTTTTAGCACCGTACATGTGAACTCTTTATGTATATGGACAAACAATAATCAAATTTTTAATTTGACTTATTTATTTTAACATATAAACTTATAATACAATTGTATATTTTTGTTATTCAATAATCCGATGTTGTATTATACTGAATGCAACTGAAACATATAGTTGCTGCTGACGTTGGACTGCACAATGAAGACAGTTTGTACATCTTTAAAATGACATACTCATTAAAATATAAGAATTGTTAGATATTCATAATACTACAAAGTTATCTAACTTTGTTGCTGACTTTTTCGTTGAATTATTCGTGTTCGTTGTTTTTTCTCATAAAAATGGAAAAGAAAGCTATATTATCAATGACAGAATGTAATATCAGCTGTCGCAAAAAAGAAAAAAAAAACACGGCAGGGTTGCCACGATGTACATGTCTTGGTACAAAATATACAATATATCATCATGCTTGAAATAAAATGGTAAGTGATGAATCACATGTTTCAATTTCAGAATGAACAATGGTAGTAAAGACCTTTCATGGACCAAATAAAACAAACAACATTCGGAGTAAATTCAATGCGGGTTATCGACTAGTTTTCTTCTAAAACCAATTCCTCAATGATTTGGACAGTTTTCACATACTCATCTTATGGGCAAGATTGTAATGTCAAAATTGTTTTAACCGCTTCATCACGTGCAATCATCTGCTCTCATAATGGCAGGAATATTACAAAAATCTTAAAATTTCCCTCAAATGTAAGGGTAACGTTATATATATGTTTTGTGTTTGATTTGTAAGTGAAACTCTTTTAAATCCACATAAATTATTAAAGGCGACGTCCAGTTTCATAAGGTTATAAATATTCAGTGGTAGTACTGTTCTGGTCAGACTTAATTTTAATTAACTAAAACTGGTATGTTATCATTTAAATGTAAACGTTATTATTCTATCATGCTGTTAGTGTACGAAAAATATCATTGGACCGTTTCCAGTTTTGAAATTGACACATAAGGGGCCCGACTTGAATGTTCGATCATTAACAAAATACAATGTGAATGTGATTTATGATTAAAATGATTTCAATACAGGATTATGATAAATCATTTCAAAACCACTATGGTTTATTTTGAGAAATGGTTATGCTTTAATAACAAATGTAATTACATCATCAAAAAATTAGTTCTTCATTTATTCCAAATGGATTTATATATGGATATATGTATGTAATTAAACCAATATTAATCACACAAAATTTATCATATGTGACACTCAGTTTGCATAGCCTCACTCGAAAATATTTCTTTAAGCACCCTATTTATCAAAACTGTACCTTATTTTTACATGTAGCACGAGTTACCGAGGCTGGCTCATGAATACAACTCTGTTTTAAACAGTTACATGTTTTTTAAGTAACCTCATTTGCTTGACGAATTTACACTCTATGGTAAAAGGGTAAAGTATACCTCTATTTTTTCAGATGTCCGTAGTTCCTGCTTTTCTGTTTCATGATGTAACTTTCGAATATAGCCGACCATTTCTTGAAAGTCCAGAAGCGACATCTCCCTGAGTTCAAACGCCATGAGCTGATGATATCGATAGGATTGAAGTAGAGAATATGTGTAGGCCGCTAACGCTTCCGTTGATTTCAACTATAACGAATAGAAACAAGTAATTATTAAAAAAACATCTGTCTTTAATTACGATTCATTCTTTTTAATGCAGGAGCGTCGATTCCCAGAGAAGGAAACTTTTTTTCAGTTTTTGGCTTGAAATTGTGCAATTTGGTGCAAACTCGATATATTTGTGTCGTAGTGAAATCTATAAAATCTATATATCAAACATACATAATGCATCCACTTTCAAAAAAGTGTGTGTGTGTGTGTGTGTGTGTGTGTGTGTGTTGGAGGAGCGGGTGGGGGACATGCCCCCCGCCCCGTCCCCGCCTGTTGACGCCTATGTATGTATCGCCCTAGGGTAATTCTATTGAAATAATTACAATCAGTGAAAATGTGGTATTTACACGAGTATTCTTCTTATTATTATTATCATTACTCCGCACAAAAAGTTCCGCAATCGAGGTTAGCGCAAGAATACTTTTTTTTTATTACGCTATAACCATTCATGAATTTGGTATAATTGGAAAGCATGGATTCTCGCCGTTACATTGGTATGCAATTAGCTATGAATATTTTGTCATGGAATGTGCATTGCATCAGAATGTAGGACAAAGTCAAAAGTGAAATGTTGCAAAATGCACTGATGTCAAAAGAGTGCCTTATTTGGCTTGAATGGGGTAAGGTGGTCATGCATTCAAGCCACTGAACTCTATCAAGTTCAGTGATTCAAGCCACGTTTTAATCTGCAAACGAAAGGAAGGTACACTGTTGACAAAATTGGTGCATTTTTTTTTTTTTTTACTTTGCCCTATATTTGGATGTAATGCACATTCTATGATAACATATCCAGGCATAGCAAATGTCATATCAATGTAAGAAGAGGATTCACGCTTTCCAATAATACCAAATGTATGAATGGTAATAACGTCATAGGCATACACACCATGTTTGAATCTTCAAACAAAAGGAAGACCCTTTGTTGAAAAAATCAGTGCATTTTGCAACTTTTTACTTTTGACTTTACCCAACGTTTTGGATGCAATGCAATTTTAATGATGAAATAATCATAGCAAATGTTATATCAATGTAAAGAGGATCGATTCATGCTTTTCAATGATACCAAATTTATTAATGGTTATAAACTAAAAGAAAAGTTATTAATGCGCAAACCTCGATTGCAGAACTTTTTGTGCGGAGTATATTCTGTCTGCACATGTTGCTTACCTGCTGCTTTTCCATAAAGGTCTTCGGGTGCGGTGCATGCGTGAAATCCTCTGACACTTGTTCTTTGTTCTTTGTTTCTAAGATGGGATATGATATCTTCATAACTTCCATTTCGATGTCATCTCGAAAGTAAATGTCCCTCACATCAAGCATCGTTGCTGATAGGCACTTCACAAACGCATCATTAGCAGACGCTGGAGGTGGTAAAGTTTTCTGAACCTTCTCCCAAGCCTGTACAAATTTAAATAAATCGTTTGGCATAGATAACCAAGATAAGAAAACTTGCTTTAAAATAATCTTGTCAAAATCAACCTACTTTCCATGAACTCAAGCAGTTATTACATACCTTGTTTTATAGCTCAGTCGATAGATAGCCGGTCTAGCAATCCAGTGATCTCGAATTTTTATCCTGGAACACTAACATTTTCTTTGGTGTTGCTGATTAATTATACATTTTTGGTCAGTTTTCCTGTATGCTTACAATGTCAAACCCTGGAACCAGTTAAATTTTCCGAATTTCTGTTTTGTTATGATTAAATTTGTTTGAAACATATTGTTTGGTTCGACATTCAGAAAGAGAGTGGAACTAATGCGTAGTAAAACCAAAAAAAATGTTGTTTACAGATTAAACGCCTTTAATTTGTAAACAGTTTTATTCAAAAGTTCTTACCATATGAATATCACCAATGTCAAACGAAATTGCAGATTCTCTGAAATCTTCCTTACGAGTTTCTTTGTATTGAGCGATCTTTCTGTTGATGTGTTGCATGATGTTCTTCTTGATTCTTGTAGCTTCTTGTCTAGATGGAGCGTTGATGAGATCTTTTTTAAGTAGCCGTGGAAAGTTGTCAGTTGTCTCTTGAACAAGACTTTGCATCGTAACCAGTATTTGGTTTCGCTAAAAAATTAAACAATGATCAAGGTCATCGCTATATGAGCAAATTAAATAACACACGAATATAAGTATTGATGAACCAAACTCGGGGGGGGGGGGGAGGGAGGTTTAAACCTTTGGCGGGGGTGTACCTTTATCCAATATCAAAACGGCGGTCTAAAGAGCGAGGTTTTTAGAAGCCATCTGGCCAATCGCCGAATCGCCAATAAACACAAGTAAACCCACTCCTCCTATTTTTGTTTATTTATTAAGAGCGAACCTTTTCCCCGTCAAATTCTGATTTTGAAAACGGGTAGTGTTGTCGGTATTCCGTGCTCAGCCAGCCATCGTATGAATGGTATCTGTAACTTTCATAAGCATTATATAATTACTATATTCACGTTTTGTAAAGGCAGGGGTAACTTCTAATTCCATGGTAAAGGCAGAATTTGTAAAAACGTTGGATAAACTATAGTTATGTAATTGTGGTGGATTCGGTCGTTTTGTTGTGTGAAATCAAAGTAATTAAATTTCTCGGTAAGACATTATAAATGCATGTTTATTTATGCAAACAATAAGGATATGTTTAACAGTTAATGTGAATAAGATTACCTCGTTAAATAAAAACTTACAGGTATTTTTGGTTCGTCAGTGATTCTCCCGTCGAGAGTGTAGTTGTCGTTTGATCTTCTCTCATCTAAAGTATTCAGAAAATGGACGAGAAACTTTTTTTTTTTTAATCGCATCGATCATTGGGAGGCTCAATATTTAATAAAATAATGAAATATGTAACGTGCTCGTAATGAAGTTTATTTATGCGTTCATTTTATGCCACGGGAAATGAAAGCTACACAATTTGAAAATTCATGGCAAATGGGCAAATAAATATAATTTTGTTTATGTATAGATACAGCGTAGAGGATTTTTTTTCTTCAAATATTTAAAAAGGTTCGACTTTAAAGTTGTAGATTTTTCAGAATTGTGGAATGAAAAAACAACAACAACCAAATGTCCTACATACTGTTTAAATGGGCAGCTCGGAAACTCAATCCAACGCTTCTAAGTATTTCTTCAAGTACAGCGCGCACATTAGTTTTCGAGTCTTGATTGGCTACCCACTCAGCAATGAGGCGTTGCAGTTTGTCTTCGTTGTAATAGTGGACGAGATCTTGTACATCTGTGTCGGTGAAGCCCAAGCGTATTCCAATGGCTGGTGCAAGGATCGGACCGATCGATTGAGTAAGATTCACAATGTAGTTTTCCGGCAGCGAACTGTCGAACAAATGAGGGGGAAATTGAGAAATGTGATAACTTATACCAATCTGCTTGTTTGTGTGTGATGCTGTAATTATCGTGCACTCGGTTTAATTTTCACATCCTTTCATGGAATACATGTTTTCAATCATTTAAATAATTGATCTATCTATACACTGTATAGGGAGTTATATGAAGGCTCATTTCGTTAAGTAAAATCCACTCCAAGCGGCATTGAGAGCACTTGAGTATGGGTCAAGACAACATAATTATACCTAAGTCGATATGTCTCCCGTTTATATTCAGAGTTATCTTTATCTCGCAGATTTTATAGCACTTACGTGATTGTCCAATTATATGGTCTTCCACCATCCTGGTGATTGGTTTTATCATTTGACTTTCTGTATGAACTACATTCTACATTCTTATTAGTTTTATCAAGGCTTTGAATAATCACATGTTGTGTTTACTTCCCTTAGGCCGAGACAAATTAACTGCCCTGGTTCCTGCCCTCTGCCGTGTCAACCCTGATACAGTCTACTGGATGCAGACTTTAGTGCTCACAAATCATAACCGCTCCTCAGCCCTCCAGGAGCGGTATGTATCTAGCGATATAATTTTATTACTCAAAAATTGAGCGTTCAAATTGCTTTAAACGCACTTTTTAATTATATACGATTCCAACAATGTATGACAAAACATGAAAGTATTATTCAAAGAAAACTAGTTTTGATTGATGTGCAAAATGACTTTGAATAAATGACTTCGTAATCTGTAAAAAAATCTGTAAAAAACTAGTCATAGAATTATTGCCCACTTCTTAACCGTTAGTGAATAATTTAAAATGAAAATGTCGTACATGTACTTGACACATAACTTGGAACAGCAGAACACATACCTGTTACCCACCCTGCAGCAACGTAAACCTGGGCAAAAGGTATCTATTTTACGGAGTTTTTCAATTTCATTTATTTTCCTGAATTTTTGCGCTAATGAATAATTTTATACACAAATTAATGATTGTAAAATGTTTCCCAACTATCAATGAAGAATGAATGGCTACATAATTTTGCGTTCATTGTTTTAAGCTTTGAAAAAAAGCCCCTGTGATGATTGGCCTATTACCCTCTCCATAGCCAACATATGTCATCGTTATGGGTCATTTCTCAGAGTTGACTGTAAATTGTCAACCAAAATTAGCACAGAGACTCTCTGGGCTAAACTCCGTATAACACCATTGGCTACACGCCAAATGATGCGGGTACTCCATCAGGAAGGGGTGTCAACAAGCAATGTCCACTATTTTGTTGGAACATCGCAGGTTACGGCCTGTGAAATCATCACGCGTCATCGATAGGAGGGTCAATTAAAGCCACAGGAAACTATAGGATGTCCACGATTGACCACGAATATAAATTATCGCAAATTACATAATCCGTGCCGTAGAATCTATGAAGAACATGCTATGAAATCAACGCCTTCCGCCAAACTGTTGATCGAAGTTCACTCTAACATAGTCACCGAGCGCTATCAAGTTTTCACTCCATACCAAGCAACCGAGATTTAGCGGACGTCTTTGGACTAGGGAGCCTAGAAGATTTCCGCCTGGACACTAGTGATATGCAGTGGCGTAGCGTGGTCGGACTTATTGAGGGGGGGGGGGGGGCCCTGCCTGTTTTTTCCCTTGTTTTACCCAACATGTCCCCCCCCCCCCCCCCCCCGACCCCCGCAGCTACGCCACTAGTGATATGTCATCTTAATTGTTCGAGCCATAACATCCTTGACCGAACAGAGGGAAGACAAATGGTCAAGTACGTGGCAGGAAGCTCTGCGATCTATGCATTTAAACAATAACTTGAGGTTGTGACGGCCCACAGTGGCATGGTTCGTTTCCGTTAAGATACTAGTGTCCACGCGGTAATCGTCTAGCTGGACGCTCTAGTCCAAGGACATCCGGTAAATTTTTGTTACATGGTAATGGGTGGACAATTGGTAGTTCTTCTTGCTCGTTGACCGTGTGAGAGAGTCGGGCGGAAGGTGTTGATTCAATAGCATGTTCTTCATAGATGGTGAAGGCTCCTTTTCGACATTTCCGGTTTCTTCGGCACGGATTATGTAATGTT
The DNA here is from genome assembly GCA_031471515.1 of Dendraster excentricus. Classification (NCBI taxonomy): domain Eukaryota; kingdom Metazoa; phylum Echinodermata; class Echinoidea; order Clypeasteroida; family Dendrasteridae; genus Dendraster; species Dendraster excentricus. The sequence continues at coordinate 2,212 of JAUELG010042288.1, read as the reverse complement.
CGTGGTCAAGTCGTGGACATCCTATTGTTTCCCCGTGGCTTTAATTGGCCCTCATATCGATGACGTTTGATGATTTCACAGGCCGTAACCTGCGATGTTCCAACGAAATAGTGGACATTGTTTGTTGACCCCCCTTCCTGGTAGAATGCCCACATCGTTTGGCGTGTAGCCAATGGTGTTAGACGGAGTGTGGCATAGAGAGTCTCTGTGCCAATTTTGGTTGAAATTATCCATAACGATGATATTTTTGCTATATGCACTGGAGAGGGAATTGGGCCAATCATCAAATGGGCTGCCTTTCAAAGCTTAAAACAAAAGGCTAGATTAATGAATGTCAATTCATGCAGCCGTTTCTTGTACATTGGTAGTTTGGAAACATTATACAGTTATTACCTTCAGTGTAAAATTGTTTATTAGCGCAAATATTGGGGTAAAAAAGTAAACTTGAATCTAAACAAATCCAACATTATGACAAACAGTGTACATTACATAAAGTAAATATAAGGGACTACATCGTCTAGCATGCACACTTAGGCTCTCTATGCGCATTTTTCCCTCGAGAAAAGGAATTTAGTAGTCAATTCCAATGAAATCGGTCAATTTGGGAGTAATAAGTACATTTAAAATAATACTGGAAACGCCCCTTTTTAATCGCCAAAATGTGACCTCATCTAAAGAACGAACTAATGAATTAAATTCTGTCAGCCAACTAATTGTCAATAAAGTGAAAAAAGTGTCAGTCACGCTGCCGATTCCGGACCCTAAATGGTGGTGGGCATAAACTGGCTGCTAAGTAAGATTTGGCATAATAAAATAAGACTAAAGTCACTAATATGTTTATTTTAATGGAGTTTTTTCGACAAAACTGTTTAACAAGTCATCGACTATGAAATAAGTGCTAAAATATGTTGTATTATTATGTAGTATCTTTAAAATGAGTGTGGGTCAATATCATACGGAATAAAACATCATATCTATACCTGTCTGTAGCGGTCATATTTGGGCCTGGGTTAGTCTCAATATCACCGGACAACAAAAGATGCATTCTGGTGGTGTACAGACTGGTGAATGCTCTGATGACTGCCGAGCAAGTAGCTCGACATTTGCGAATCACTGATTCGTAATGCTGGTCCTGTAGTGATCTCTATTAAACAAAATAAGAGACAAGTATAAAGGTAAACTGTCCACACTGACACACGCACTCAATCATCTATGAAGAGGTATCCTGGTCTAGTGGTCTTCTGCACTACAGTAGAGTTTTCGCACTAATCGGTTCGATCAAGGATATTTTTTTCTCGGATGGTGGCTATAATGGGCGGTCTCAGACGTGCTAAAGTTCTTCTTTTTGGTAATACTTTACCTACCAAACTACAACAGTTGGAAAACTCCAAATCGATTGAGTGGAGATACGTACACATGTGATACCAAAGCTAACAAACGAAATTAAGTTGGCCAAGTAAGACATATCACTTCTCAATCGACCGCCAAATTAAAACTTGGAAAGGCCAAGTCAATCAGGTGTTCCCACAACTGATATTAAATATATCAATCATATACCAATATCATTGTAAGTTTCTTGAGAATATAATTTGTAGTTTCTATTTTAAAAGAATAATGTTTACATAGTGAAAAAAAAAAGAATAAATTAATTTCTGATTTCACCCCGACTGTTCGCATGAAGTACCAGAATTCGAATACCACGGATAATGTAGATTTGGATAAATTTGGATAAATAGTAACTTTGATAGAAAGTGTCTTTATATGCTTTTCAACCGTATATATCTACATAATTAGGATGAAATTTGAATACATGTATTTGGGACCTAATTTATTTTTCGTTACCATTACAACCAAAAAAGACAACACGAAAATGTGAAAGTGACTTTGGTTTAATAAGTTAATGAATCACTTTGATGTTGCTTTTAGCTGGTTCCCATCCCTATTTCTGTATTTCCATCTAATGATTAAGAGCCCCATCCCGGTTAAGTCCTTTGTAAACAATGTAATGAAAATACTTATCACTCATGTTCTTTGAAATAATAATTCAAATACCTGGGTCGATATTAAAGTGATCCAGGTAAAGTGTCAAATTCCACGAACAGTACTTGGAGCTTCCTCGTTTCTCTTCTGCCGTATTGTGTAGCTTAGAGGGGGAAACGAATAAAACAGGTTTCCTTTTTTTCAAATGTCCCTCCAGTATGAAGATAATTAT
>JAUELG010042176.1:0-18059 GCA_031471515.1 Dendraster excentricus | reverse complement strand
CCTTGGTCTCACCTCCGCCACCTCATCCTCTTCCCGCTCCTTCCGGCGCACCGCCACTCCTCCTCCACTCTGCCGCACCGTCGTGCGTCGCACCCCGTTGGCAAATTAAACCGGACAGGCCCACACCACGTGGCCCTTTTCGCCGCACAGGGAGCAAACCTGCTCCGCCGTGCAACGAGCAGCCACGTGGCCCAGCTGTTGGCACCGGAAACATCTCGCCTCTCCGCATTCCCTCGCCAGGTGATCCACGCCGCCCCTGTAAGTCCGCCAAACGTTTGTGCCTCTCCCTCCCCAATCTAGCCATGTGGTACCTAATCTAGCCACGTATCTCCCACCCAGAGTACAGCGGACTCCAAGCCAGGCTGTAATGACTGCCAACATATATAATAGAAATTAATATTGTCAACAAAAATATTATTACATAAAGACATGTTAAATTTCCAATATGATTTTAAATCGACAATATCAGGAATAGAAACTATAGTACTTAAAACAACATGATCAGACAAATACGAACTAAATTTCTTTACACTCTTAGCTGAAAAACTTTTACTAGTATAAATACGATCTAAACGGAAACACAACTTTTTACTCGAAGAAAACCATGAGTGCCCACTCAAAGCGGTGTAAAACTGCAACCAAGAATCAAAGAAAACAAACTAATAATAGAGTGCAATGCCTCACGACAAACAAAACGAGAAGTGTTGGGAGAATCGCCCGAACGATCCCCCTCCACCAAATCACAATTAAAATCCCCTCCCAAAATCACCCGCTCGCAACCCCGAGCTAAAGAAAAAAATGCTATTGAAAAAAAGAAATGTGTGCGTCGGGCTCGCACAATGCTTAAACATTGCAAACACGAAAAGAAATGCCCGAACTAACAGAGCATAAAACCCGAAACAAAACAACCAAAATAATCTGAACGGAACTGAGAATAAGTGCACTGCAACTTAGGAGAAAAGGCAATTAAAACTGCTGTTGAATGGCTGGACCGCGTGGCAGAAAAGAAAACCGGTCCCAAGTAAAGGAAAGTACACCATCAATAATCTTACAAAAACTGAATCCAGAAACCCGTAAAGAACAAAACTTTTCTAATGACAACCTTGAAATCAACTAATAAACGAAAAACCACCTCCTATAATCTGAACAAAAAAGCCTCGTCCGAAATTCAGACTTTCTCAAATATAAACTCGCACCTCCGGCGCCAAATGGCCCTCTGGATGCTAACAAAAAGAAAACAAATTCTGTTTAAAACCGCGAGACTGCACGACGGGCGTGGCACTCCTTGCAAAAATAAATCCTGAGCAAACGATACGTAAATTATCATTCATGTAAAATTACAATATAATTAACTATAATAGCAATCTAGGACATGAAGAAGATTTTCTGGGTTGAATATACAACCCCCTCTACATCCTGTGGGCAGGCAGCATGTCCACGTCCATCATCCACAAAAATATTGAAATATTCAAGATAGCATGGGTCTGCAATAATAAAATAATATTATAACTTATAACAACATGTCCAAAGAAAACTAAACTGTAATAATATTTATTCTAAATAAAATGTCACATTTGAAATATAAAATATAGGAAATATGAATAATGAAAAACACACGTACAAATATGAAATATATGGGAAATATGAAATACACGTGAAATATTTCAATTCAGTTCATTTATTTGCTACTAATTCAATAAAATACAAATATATACAAGAATAAGCTGCTGCATGCGAGATAATTCCCCCCTCTTCACCCTTGCAAGCAAGCAGCGGGTCCGTGTCACTCTCCAACTCCGTATCCAGCTCCATGCCGCTGGCCTACGGTCCCTTGGGGAGGTTGCAGAGAGCTCGGCCCATGAGGGTCTTGCCACTGTTAAGCCCATTTGGACACCCTTCCCCCCCCCCCTACCCCCCGCTGTCGTCGCCATAGCTGTCTTCTTCCCCGTCAGTTCATAGAACGAAAACCTACATTTATTCAACATAGACGGATGATCAAAAGAAGTGTAAAGGTTTGACAGAGAATGGCAAGAAATATTTCTTTTATACAGATATTAAAATAGTTTAAAGCAAAGTTCATCAATAAACAATGTGATACAGTACATTTGTACTTATCGCCATAAAATACAATGGCTATCTAGGCAAAATATCTACAAGCAACAAAGTATTTACTCTAAAAGCTGCTTAATTTTGACAATGGCAATAAAATTTAAATTTGTACAGAACTAAGTGACATATTATATAAAAACAAATTTAAAACAAAGTTTTATGTCGCCATGACGAATGGCCTTGACGAGTCTAGTTTGAACGAGGTCATGCCTCCTTCATTGGGTACCATCTTTGGTCTGCAGTTGTTGGTGATGTGTGGCAATGACTTAAGTGGTAGCCACACCTCCGACAGCTTGGGTTTGCATTCCGCTTCCAGCGGCTGGCCAGTGATCCTGTCCCCCTCGACTACAGTGATGTCGGGTCTTTCGCGAGGGGCGGGGTCGCCAGGCACATGTTGGTTGACATATTTATGTCCGTGTTGAATGGCCTTAACAACTCTACTCTGGATTATATCGTGCCTCCTTCGGATTGGTATCATGTTCGGTCTACAGTGGTTTGTGATGTGTGGCAATGACTCCAAGTGGTAGCCACACCTCCGACAGCTTGGGTTTGCGTTCTGTTTCCAGCGTCGGAATACATAATGCAAACAAATTAACTCCGACAACACATAAATTACGAAAGGCCATCAAGGCAGGACATATATATCCTAAAATTGTTTACAAGGTGGCAAAGTAAAGCCCTCTGTAGAAACTGTGTCATCAGTTTTGATATTGAATTGTTTGGTCTTGCCAAGAAATGTCGGTATTTCTTGATTGTCTTCTTTCTATTCTTGTCCTCCGCAGTGCAATTGCAGCCTCGGCGACGGTGTGGCAGTTCCAAGGGTTGTCACTGTGCTTCACCGCGTTCCGTACTATCAGCCAGGACTCCCGTAGTGCCAGCCAGCAGTGCTATGACTCTGTTCACCATAGCTGGGATGTAATCAACAAGTTGGGGAAGACAGGTAATTAAAACCTCCTATGAAGTTAGTCAGTAATAGTGAAAATATCACACTTTCACAACCCCCTCTTCACCCCGCAAGCAAGTGTATCGAGGTTGTCGAGAGCTTGGCCCATGAGGTCTTTATTGCCGTGCAGTCCATTTGAACTCCCATCCCCCCCTGTTGTCTTCTCCCCCGTCCGTCCATAAATCGAAAACCTACATTTATTAAACATATATCGGATGATCAAAAACAAGTATAAAGGTTTGACAGAATGGCAAGAAATATTATTCTTGTATACAGAACTAAGTGACAAATAGAAAAATGATTTAAAGCAAAATGTGATACAGTATAAGCATTTTGGAATATATAATGCAAACGGACTAAACTCTGTCTAACTAATTACACGTAAATTACACAAAGCCGAGGCAGCACATGTAATATCATGAAACTAATTAACTACATTTATACTTTATATGTTCGTCATAAGACAATTGAGTCGAGCGCGGTGAATGAATCGCCAATCGCAGAAGCGGATGAAGCTGCCGGAGGAGTGCCACGAGGAGCCATTGCTGAAGTGGTTGTTGGTCAACGACCAGGCAACCTTCCCCTGATCTTGAGTCCTTTTAGCTTGTTCGCATGGATGTTCTGTTGGTGGACACGTCCACCACACCTCATCTGGACTAGTCCACTCGTGGAGTCGATGATGTTGACTTTGAGTCACTTGCTGCAGCCCTTGCTCGAGACCAGAGGGAAGAAGCTTGGCCGCTGTTCCCCGAGTTCGCCAGGCCCCCTTCCATGCTTCCAGACAGGTAACTGTAAATAGTCTGGCTGTTAGGTGGTGCGTGGATGGTTCTGTGATGCAAGTTGGCCCATAGCTACGGCTTTGAGTGTTTCGTCAGACGATGACAGCATCCTCACTGCTTGAATGAGGATGTCGGCGTCCACGTTTGGGCCTGTGAACACCAACCCCCCTACCAGTCTGGAAGATGTAGCTATTGCTCGCTGTGATAGGTAGCTTGCAGATTGTCTTTGCCGCCTTGGTGATGGAAGACTGGAGGAGCCCGAGGTCGGATTTGAGGTACTCCGTGGAGAATGAAAGAATTAAATGCAGGGATGGAGTCCAGAATCTTTGCTCTGTCACTAAGACACTTCCCCGTATGTTCTCTTGTTAATTTTTGTTCCCCTTTTCTCCCCTCGGTGACTCCAGGCCCAGATGATGGACCCTTGTTTGGATTTCAACATAATCAACCGCACAGATGAGGTCCTTCATCCTTCAAACCATCACCAAGACAACCATCACTACCAGCAAGAGATGAAATGAGACTTGGGATCATATCGGCCAGTCGCAAAGTAAGTGCAAACAGTGTCTAATGGTCTGGTCACTTGTCTCTATACAGGGTGGCCCAGAAATAACGGAACGGGGTGCTTGCTATAATGAAGACACATGATGCACGCCATAGCAACTATGATAACGTTCAATGCGTGCGTCATTGTTTGTACCCCTTATTCTCTGTACACAGCTGAACGCACTCGTTACTCGATGTAGTATGGCGGGCATCATTAGTCTTTAGTATGGCAAGTACCCCGTTCCGTTAATTCTGGGCCACCCTGTATAGTGTAAACGGATGCCCAGCAGATTTAAATTTCTCCTTGTCTCTGTTTCTATGCTTTTCTTGTCCGTTCCTTATTGGACTATTTACGATCTATACGGCGGAATATATTTTGCACAAAGCAGTAGAGAGGAATTTCTCTATGTTCTTGGGGTATCCATTTACGCTATCCAATGATATGTGACTCTGCCACTAAGAACTACAGGGTATAATTAATAATCTTGACTACCTCGTTATAACGGGGTTTCCCTGTACTTTCCCATCCTTTGGGAGTCCCAAAGTTTGTAGAAAGTAGAAATGGCACCATGAATATTCACCATCAAGGGGTACATTGGCATGGTTCTTCCCTATTATGAAATATCAAAATCAATTTTACAATGTGCTCTTACAAATGAATGAACAACGTACACCCTATTTATAAGATCTTTACACACAATGTATCTAATAATTTTTTTTCCAATTTTCTTCCCTAGATGAAGCGTTTGAATCGGCTGCAGACTGGGATGATGTCACTTCAGATGAGTGCAGCCAGTCGTAGTTGGAACAGATGGACAAGGAACGGATCCTTGACCCTTGTCACCGGGGTGGTCATCACCGATGTCCAAGCTAGATACAGAGATGCTGCCCGATTGTTCCAGCCTGTAGCCAGGTAGGTGCACAGTACAATCGTCATAAGTTCACACATAATATTTATGTCGTTATTTTTATTTTTTTGGCATAGGAGTGTCGTGGTATATTGGTTCAGGCCTTCATCTTTCATTAGGTTTGTGGGTTTGATTCTCAACCGCAGCACATGTGTCCTTCAGTTAGAAACTTTATCCACAATTGCTGCGCTCAACCCAGGTGTAGTAAATGAGTACCCGATAGGAATTTAATCTTTGAAATACTTGATTCGCTTGCTTACCACGCTTGCAGGCAGCTCAGCTACAGCCAGGGTAATATACTGTAGAGTATGATGCGTCTCGGAATAGACTGACGGCGCAATATAAATGCTTTTCTATTATTATTATTATCATAAGCAGCCACATTCCTATCCTGGGCCCAAGTCCGTAAAAGCCGGCTAGCTTAGTTCCTTGCTTAGTCTACTTAGTCTATTTTAGTCGCTAACCTAAGATTTAGGTTGTTGGGTACCTCAAGTTTACACATCAAACCCCAGTGGGACCTGGGTAAATATTTTGTTGCCCAATAAATTTCTGTTAAAATATTTAGAAAGGAATTACCATAAGCTAGCAGGATATCTTCATTTCCATTATAATTATCTTTGTAAGGGGCCATCTACATAGTATGGACGCACAATGGGAGGGGGGGGGGGAATCACACTGATTCATACGCTTAATTAAAAAAGTTTGTATAGGGCGAGGGGGGGTCAATTTCGGACAATATGTTGCATACATACCTAGTAGATGGCCGCTAATGAAAGAGAAATTCTGCAAACCAATCCCTGCTCCATGTTTCTGTTGGTCATCTTTACAAATATAACAAAGTATACAAGAACTAATACTGTAGATCTACAGTTAGTTTTGTGGATTTTCTCAATGTTACTGGATCCCCCGAATGCCTTAAAGATTAGCAACATACACAAAAGAAGTGAAAAACTGAGGATCAAATAAATGTATATTTTTGTTTCAATATTCTTCTTTCATAGGTTTTGTGTGGCAATGTTTGAATTGGCCGAGGACCAGGATAGTGTGACTTCAAATAGACCCAGATGATGCACAACCGTTGGAGACGGAAGCGCAAGTGGACAGGACATTGCACACACCAGGATCAGATCATCTTCATGGAGATGGCCATAGCTACCAGTCTCTTCTGACCGGGGTAATACAAGCAATATTATAAAGCGGTATGATTTTACATCACTGTTGTCTGCTTCAGAGACTGCTTTGGTAATGTATGCAAATAATATGCACAAGATGTCCGACTCCCCCGTTGGCAAGCTCAACAATCATAGCTAAGTCTGGCAAGCCAGCTTGCAGGACATGATTACTTCTGTTAAGCCGATTGGGAGGCTGATGTCATACACATTATTTGCATATATATTACCAAAGCAATATTCTGAGCCTACCCTATAGAATTATGTGTCTGAGTTGTTACTGATTTCCTGCAACAGATGGTTCAAATTAAGGCCTTCTATTAAGGTACATGGTATGGTGCTGCCTTCTGTTTGTTTACTAACAAGTGTCTAAAATAGATGCTACTGTATTATCTAGAGCAAATGCGGCATTAATAAAGGGCCATGTTTGTTTTTGTCACAGCCAGTAAGGATTGTGATTGACTTGTTGTCTGGTGGGGTAAAACTAAACATACAAATTACTGAACTCAAACCTTATTTCCTTAAAATTACAAGATAACAATGAGTTGGAACATATGCAAAATAATGAATTGAAATTACATTGCATAATAGTAGGATTCAAAATATGACACATCATCAAAGATTGTCTCGATTATAAAGTCAAGTGACTGCAGGTATATGAATAAAATATAATCGGTGTCGTTTTAATTGGAGAGTTTAATTAGTTCATCGCTACTTTTACACGAAACCTGGGAAACGTCGTTACACGTGTTGTCTTGCATAGTTCACGCTGTCGGACCATATTAGGCGCGAGAAGCAATGCAAAATACTCAACATTGAATGCAAAAATTGGTCTACCAAACAAAACATTTGTGAAATGTTTATTGCCCGATTTTTACTTTCTTAGAGAAAGCGGGTGAGTGCTAGTGTGGATCCCTGTGCAAAATTACACTTTATTTGTGTCATTCGTTTCTGATACTATATTGATACAAAAAATGTTATAGGGTAGGTTTGTCATTGAAGAATGTGAGATTTCTATGAACACTGTCATTGATTTTTATCCTGTCCTTATTAATTTCAACAATAATTATTCAGGTCAAAAGTCAGGATGTGGGAATCATGCGGACGCACATTTTGTCATTATGATCCCTAATGTAACAAAACAAATATATCTTTCTCTCTTCATAAGTACCAAATCACCCTCTCCACTTAACCACATTATGACCAATTTCTGTGTCAAGGGTTTGTGCTTTTTTTTTAATATATCAACAAATCAGCAAATCAAGAGTAGTATATCACTTAGAAATATATCAAAAATAATTAAAAATCCCAGACTCTTTTTAAATATAAAAAAGGTATATAAATCAATATATGTATCCACCAGTACCATTCACTATTTAACCACGGAATAAACAACAACAAAAATAATAAATAAATTCAAAAATTAAAGGAAAAAAATATACATATAAGAGCAATGGTTGCGTTAACCCACGTACACAATGGCTCGCCAGTTGTAGACATAATAGAGAGGAAGTAATTACAACGGCGGAGACGTAGCTAGCTTTGACTTCTATAGAACTTCTTCAGGGCTGTTCAAATAACAATAATAAATGAAAAAGAGAACGGAACAAACTAAGAATGGAGTTGCTTAGTAACAAAACAAAACAAAATAAAATTTAAAATATACAAACAAACAAATAAATGAGTGTAAAACAGATTGTGGAAAACAGCTACCATGTTTTCCACAATCACGATCGCACTTCACGATGTGACAATAACTGATGTGTGGACAAGTTGTAGGCTAGAAGTATGTGCACTGATTTTATTGAGGCAAAAATACAGAGCACGAAAACTCAATAAACAATACATATAATATGCAAATAATAACGGACGCAATGTGTCAAAGCAGTGGTCATGTGATGACATTGAGGAAAAGTGCATATACTCAATGAATGAGGGTATGAATAGAGAAGAGAGAGATGGTCTAGAGGCAGTGGCTAGGAATGCCAGATCCAAAACAATAGCAATGAATGGATAACAGAAATAAGCGAGTGATCAGAATGCAAATGGATGTCGATGATAGTTGAAGATTGAATGGGGTGATCGTGACAAATAGGGGATGAACATATCTAGAACAGAACTGAAACTAATACCAAAGGCAATAGGAAACCCAAGAGAACAGAGATAGCCAAGGAAACCTCGTGACAAATCCTATTCCCACTTCTCCTCCACTGTGGTGCCGACGCTGTGGTCTCGCCTGCTGCTCTGCTGCTCCAGCAATGCTGTTGCTCGTACAGCTACAGGCCCGTGTGACGGGTGCAGCCGGTTCCTTTGACTACTCGCTCGATCAGCATAGTGATACCGCAGAATACCAGCTGCTGCCATCTTATGTAGATGTGAAGGCGTTTGAGCACGATACCTCTCAAGTTCTTTGTGAAAGGAACCGGTTCTTAGCCACAAGGCAGAGAAGTGATACTGATCACAGATTTTCTCAATGCCATACTCCTTACAACAATAAATAAACAACAAATCTTGGTTACCTACACACACCAAAGCGAGTCACACCAGGCCTCTCCTCTGCCGCAAGCTCCTCTTCCGGTTTCTCCAGGGCCACCCCGCCACCGCCGCCGCTCCAAGCGCTGGTCCCCCTTGGCTTACTGGCAAAGGAGATGGGACACGCCCAGGCCAGGTGCCCGACCTTCCTGCACAAAGTGCATGCTTGGTCGGCCGAGCACCCATCCGCGCCATGTCCCACCTCCTGGCACCGGACCACCCGGCACTCGCGTGTCAGGTGGCCGGCCTCCCCGCACCTCGGGCACGTCCTCGGCTGATCACCATATGGAATCCAACATTCCCGCCCGCCAAGATGGAGGGCGGACGGGATGTCCCTGTCCAGCTTCATCCGGTACTGTCTCGTGCCGTTAAAAATCCGGGGATGGTCTCTGAAGGCCAGGAAGCAGCCCTCAAGTACTTTGCCGTTACGGCCCACATACCGCACGAGGTTGTCGTCGACCTCGTGCGGCACATAGAGGACCATTACGACACGCACCGCCCCGCCATACGGTATCACTGTCGGGCGCTCCGCTGATCCCTCGGCTGCTGCCACGAGACGTTGTAGTCTCTCCGCTTCAGTGAATGTGACATCCCAGCTGCTGGCGCCAGCACCGGGAAGCCGCTGCACAGCCATGATGAGCTTTAGGTTGGTCCCCATCCTCTGCAGCACCCCAAACACTCCCAGACCTCCATCCTCCACCTTGACCAACATGCTCAGCTCTCGGTTGAGTCCTCCAGATCCTCCAGCCATCTTGTAAATCTCGTTGAAGGTTTTGGAACACGACACCGCGAGGTGTCATGTTCCGGATCACTCGTGGTAAAGTTGCAAGGCCAACCGTATCTTAGCCAAAATGCAGAGAAGCGATATGGATCACAGATTTTCTCAACTCCATACTCTTTTTAGAACACTAAAGCGAGTCCTATTTCATGAAACGACCCTCTACAGATGGATAATGATATCATTTGTCCATATAATGCACATTCAGTGTATGAATCTATCATTAAATGTATAAAAAAGTGAATTATATGCCAGAAAAGTACTTTTCGAGCCACAGATTCACGATATTGTGCCTAACACGTCATGCATATTCATCAATGACAACAATGATGTCATGTACTTAAAGCTCTTTCAATAGTGTATCTTGGACACTTCAGTTAGAAGTGACTATCAGTTTACATTTCTGAGCAATGATTACTAAAATCCTTTTTCATGTATGCCTAATCCTTATAAATCATTATTTAATCCTAATATTCCAAGACACAAACTATGATTTATCTATTTCTTTGTAACTACTGGGAAAGGAACTTTAGAACAATGCAAGTGACTCCATGACTTACAGCTAGTACAAAGTAGGTCATTTTGGTTGTTTTTACAGCTTTTTTACAAAATATGCAGGGCTACTTTAATATATATATTTAAAAAATAATAAATAAACACTAAAAACACAAAAGTTTGAAGTCTAAATAAGTTAGAAAAGTATATGAAATACATGGAATGTAACAGCAAGTTCTTTGGTTTATAGTTTTTCAAGATCTTGATTGCAGTGGATTGTCCTTTTTATTGTCTTTCGATTTGTGGCACGGAGTAGGACGATGATCCAGCCATCGTATGACCATGCCTCCTTTAACTTCCCATGCCGTTTTGCGGTCCATAGGAGATCCTGGTTTGATGACATCAGTGCTTTGTCGATTCGTATTCCGGTGTCCTGCCTGTTTCGTGCATGGAGGACAGCGCTATGTGCACGGTAGGTGCAGAATTTGGCTGTGATGGCTCTGGGCTTCTTGCTTTTGGCATCAGTAGTTTCCATTGCCTCTGCCGTAGTCATTTCTGTAGTTGCAGTAGGAGCTCTCCGGTTTCTGGTTTCCATATTCATCATATATGGATAATCAGGGGAATTATTGTATTTCTCTACATTCCTCCACGTTCTATTAGAGTTGGGAGCATTTTCCAACTCTCCATCCTTTAAGGAGTACCTGCACAGAGCTGTCTCTCAGAAGAGAGCGCTGCATCTTTCAGTGAAAGTATAAAATGCCAAATGGCGGGTTCTATGCCAAAAGGCTTATAAAATAAAATGCTACTGTACGATAATGACAAGTGGAGCAAGAGAAAAGACGTCCACTTGCAGTGAGCCAAAAGAAAAGATGCTTTTCTTAACGTGTATCCTACATAACATTTATTCAACAGACTGCAATTAAAATGAGTATAAAGTTTGAAAGAATGGCAATGAATGTTTATCAGAATTAAGTGACAAAATTATTATATACACAATACTTTTTTTTATTATTTCACATATTTATACAGAGTAACCTGAATTCAGCATATAAAAATTGAATAGTAAAAAAATAATGAATACAAAAATTAAATCATTAAAGGAAAAGCTACTCTAGGCAACTAACTTCTCTTTTCCTTCATTCACCGAAAATTCACCTTTTGAAATTCAGATTTTGGCCTTCGTTCTAGTTGCGTCGTCCATCCCCAGAATCCAGGTACCTGTCATGGAGGTCACCAAGGTGATACATTAAAGTGTTGAAGGAAGCTCTCGACAAAAGAAGCCACATCATTCTCGTAGAGCTCAAAGAGCCCCTTCTTCTTAGGCATTATAATTTAAAGAAATGATAATAAAGAAATCGGAATACAAAATATGAATCCATCTAATAAAACGCTCCAACTAATAAAATGCTCAACACATAACAAACTAATGGGGTGACGGTTGGCCGGGTCCAACTCATCACCTTTTTAGGTAACAAAATAATAACCGCACAACGTTGCGTTTCAGAAAGTAAACCTAATTCAAAAATTTTGTTATACATGTCCAATAAATCATCTCCAATAATATAAAAAAACTTAATATATAACTCAACAGAAATGCCATCTAATCCGGGAGATTTATATTTCCCCATTAAACCAATAGCATTTTTTAGTTTCCCACAACTCAAAAAGGTTTATCTAAATAAATCGTGTCCTCCTTGACAAATGTAACTAACACCTTTTCATCTTGTGTTGAAGGAACCTCTCGACAAAAGAAGCCACATCATTATCGTAGAGCTCAAAGAGTCCCTTCTTCTTAGGCATTATAATTTAAAGAAATGATAATAAAGAAATCAGAATACAAAATACAAATCCAACTAATAAAACGCTCCCCAAAATTTAGCTGAATCAAAACTTTGAAAAAAAAAAAAATCCAATCAACCTTATCAAACGCCTTGTGCTGGTCAATAGAAATCAAAGCACAAGGACTTGAACGTAAATTAGATAAATCAACAATATCAGGTTGTAAACACAAATTATCATGAACAGAACGACCCGGAACAGAACAAGCTTGAAAACGATTAATAATACTCTGTAAAACTAAAGACAAACGTAACTGTAAAATCTTAGAAATAATCTTGTAATCAACACATAACAAACTAATGGGGCGACGGTTAGCCGGGTCCAACACCTCGCCCTTTTTGGGTAACAAAATAATAACCGCACTACGTTGCGTTTCGGAAAGTAAACCTGAATCAAAAATCTCATTATACACATATATATAACAAATCATTTCCAATAATATCAAAAAACTTAATATAAAACTCAACAGAAGTACCATCTAACCGAGGAGATTTATTTTTCCCCATTAAACCAATAGCTTTTTTAGTTTCCCACAACTCAAAAGGTTTATCTAAATTAATCGCGTCGTCCTCAAGAAATGTAACTATAACACCTTTGCATTAATCTTGTGTGGAAGGAAGTCCTCGACAAAAGAAGCCACATCATTCTCGTAGAGCTCAACGCGGACCTTCTTCTTAGACAGGGTCCAAACTTGGCTTTGTCCTGAAGCGGTACAAAGTTAACCCCCTCCCACTTCCTGGGGATTCCAAGCGGTATGGGCCTCAATGACAATGTGGGGGATACTTCCAAGCGTGTTTCTAAGGTCCATCCAGGCAGTGGAAAGTTGCTATTGGTTCCTGCGGCTGTCTTTCAAGCAACTGGACATCAGGAAGGAGCACACTTCTGTTCTGGTCAAAGAAGGTCATCCAGTATGCCAGGACTGCTTTGAAGAATTTTTGCAGGCAGGACTGTAACGCAATAGGCTAGAGTCTTAAGTCGATCTCCATTTTTGTGGATGAGAAAAGGTGTAGCCTCCTTCAATGAGGCAGGGATGCGGCAGTCAGACCTTGACCCCGTCCATCTTTCCCCCGCCGTTGTATTGCACAAGTGTGTCATCTACCTCATGCGCTACATGCAACCAATGACTACTCTTGTTACTACATGTGAGCACTATAAGACTTGGTCACTTAGCAGAATGCTCTATCTGTTGTTTGAACCGAGAAAGTCTTTACCTCGGAGATCGGTGAACTAAAAAAATACCAAAAACAGTCGAGTTGAGTACCGCACAAGGTTATCATCGACCTGGTGCGGCACATTCAGGACCATCACGATCCTGACCCTGACCCCTTGGTCTGTGAAGGGCACCCCTGTCACCGTCGGTTAAGCCGTCTCCAACTTCGCCGCCACTGTCTTCCACGTTACATCGTACCGTTGTTCCGTCAGGGCCTTCACCACCACCAGGTCTGTTACCACTATCAGGCCATCCTTCTTCAAAAAAGAGAAAACCTCGCCCTCCACTTTCACCCAGATAGATTGTTCCCGTAGAACGCCAGAAGGCATTGTTGAATAAGGATTTGTGTCACGGACTCCGCGGTGTCATGATCCAGAATCGCTCAAAAGATCAAAGTAAATGGATCTTGGCCAAAAGGCCAAGAACAGATACCGCTCACCAATTTTCTCAACCCCATACTCCTTTTTAGAAGAACAACCAATATTGGTTACGGACACACACCATCGCAGGACCTTTTTTGTTTAAATATGAAAATCCATCAATGATTGCAAAAAAGAATGTTACTTGTCATGGCCTGGTAGAGGGTCGACAGTAAAAATAGACAAGAGAACTTATCGTAAAGGACAATCAACACAACAAACTGACTAGCTAGACATGTCAATTTCAGTTGAAAGTATTTAGAGGGTGAACTGTGGTTCATCTTCCTTGACGAGGTTCCGCATGTGTGTCATCTTGTTTTCGTTATCTGTTACAACTGCTGTGACCGTGCACCCAAATGTGTGATTTTGCCTCAGACATAGCTGCCTTCACCATGTTGACACAGTACGTTTGCAGCTGTTTTCTTGTTTGTTTGTTTTATTTCTGCATTTCTTTCAAAATAATACATAATCATAATTGTACAAAATAGATAAAAATTCAAGTTACAATTTTACATGAAGAATAGTACAATAATGATTATCAATTTGAAATTATAAGTAAAGCATCTGTAAATGCAGGAGACCGCCATCATAAGCTTGTGAGCTTGAAATCGATGGCGACCTCTTGGGGATAATCTGCAACATAAACTAATGCTTTTATGGAGTATACATGTATGCATGTTTGTGCCAGACTCAGCAGCAGATGGGAAGTATGCTTTTCCATCAGATTGAATGCTTGTTGCAATGACTGGAGTGGAGTGTTGTGAATGTCACTCCAGCCATCCTGCAAAATGGTTGCATCCTTGCCCTGCAGTTCCTCCATTTTTCCCAAGACTTGTCCATGAACTCTATCTCGAAGTTCACCGGCACAAAAATTTATACTCTATTTCCCCCCAAAAAAGGGGAAGTCTCCTCATTGAACACGATAAACTCCATGTTCATTCAGTTTACAACAAAACAGCGCATATATTATAATAAATGCGCTCAATGTTTGTCATCTGAATGAACATTTTCCCTAGCTGACGTGACATGCCAATCGTGTAATAAATAAATGGGTAAATTTCGGGTACCTGGGACCCGCCCGAAAAATTATCGCGAGTCCCGGGTAGTAAAAATACCCGAAAAGGACAACACTAACGAGTATTCATATCTTCATTAGATAGCAATATTCATTGCAAAATACTGAATTCATACATATCCTTTTTCTGAGAAAAATGTTTAACTACTATTTAGAAAATGTAATATTACATGAGTGCTACTATTCATGAGCATCTGGATATTCAATTAGTAGTAGTGTAACTGCTTAAAGAACATGTCTTTTGTTTTGCTAACTACTATAATTTATGTAGGAAAAAGGATGTTGATAACTGCACCCCCTCACATCAAGCTCTTGCGTGATGTCAAGAACCAGTGTAATATGCATTGAACATGACTACAGGATGTCCCAAAAGAGAAAAAAATAAATAAATATATATATTTGAGAGTTTACATCTTATAGACTCATCTTACAAACTCTCCCATAGAGTTTTCATCTTCATCATACTGCAAATTATTATGACATTAATAGTTTTATATTCATTTCTGTTGATATATGATATTGTTACTAGAAATGACATGAGATGTCTATGTAAGAAAATACTTTTCCATTATCCACATTTATCATGTTTATTGCATCTGATTCAATTTAGTTACATTTGTTTACTAAGTCTATGAATATAATAATTCTCAACTCTACTGTTAAGTATACTGTATCAGTATGATATGGAGTGCCCGAAGCTCCCATGACATGTTATAACTTGTTTTGGGTTATATCAATCATATTTGTATATCAATCATATTTTTATATCAATCATATTTTTATATCAATCATATTTGTATATCAATCATATTTGTATATTAATCCTATTTGCATATCAATCCTATTTGTAATGTTTTTTAAGATGGTCAGTTTGATCCTCTTTTTGAAGACATACGTCACCAGCAAAGCAGAATTTCATGACATAATTGTGTAAATCCATTGATTTTGTATGAAAAGGGATCTAGTAACATTTTCCAAATCCTCAAAACTTACTTTGAAACCTAGCAGTTCTCTCATACCTTGTCAAAAGTATATTTTTGTATTTACGATTTAAGTGAATTTTATCTATCTAATGGATATTCATAACCATGTGCAAATTCAGTGCAACGAGTTAATGAATATTACTTTGCATTTGGGCTCATTACTTGAATACTCAGCCATATAACATTTAAATAATGTGACATTTTCCCTTTTAAAAACTTTCACCAGTTGCATTTAGTGTCAACCAGACAAAGAAAATGACATTGATCATTATTCAGTGCATTAATTTTGACCTTTGTTTCAATTGATGAACGTTTGATGATGCAGGCTGCAAAAGGTTGTTGTATTTGAAAATGCTGTACTCCAATGTAGTTTGTGTTATTCTCATATCATCAAATTGCATTGAATTAGACTCCTAACACTATAGAAAAGGGTAATTTGTTATTCATCACAAACACATGTACAATTAGTATAGAGTCAAACCTGTCTTAGTTACCACATATCCCCTGCAGAGAAAAACAATGGAATGAACCTGTCTATAGAGGTCACCTGTCTACAGAGTACTGTGGCTACTTTTCTTATTTTCCTTTAATGGTCACAATACACAGATTCGAATGTATCTTAGTCTAACTGATTGTGATTGGCAACGCACATTATTATTACTTTGGGGAAGCATACTCTATAAACCATATTTTACAAGTAGAATTGGTACCAGGTTATGTTATTTTTTTGCCCATTTATTTGAAGCATGTACCCCCTACTATACCTACACCACTGTTATATTTCTCTCAGTATGCCAATCGTCTTCTGCCTCCAAATTATGAATATCCATTTGAACAAATTTCCAATTAAACCTCTGCATTGCCTTATGTAATTGTATTTAGCTTTTACTCGAATGCATATAATTATATTGTATGGCACATAAAATGTAATTCTAATCGGTCAGAGATATACCATAAACATAAATTTTATATTAACTTTGTATACTAAATGGTCATTCAGTTCATAACCACTTTTGAGCTGTACATGTTTGTATTGAACAGACAAAATCCAAATATGTTTGAATGAATAGAAATAAAATATGGAATACATGTAGTTCTGTCAATCAACATATCTTGTTAACTTAATGTTATTCATGTATTTGTTTTGATGATTGGATTGAATGTTAATGATGGGTGATGGAACAGTACATCACCCCCCCCCCCACTTCTCCCACTTTTTGTGGCTTTAGATTAATTTTATAAGCATACTCATTGTGGTGTGAGAAGGGAGGGGTGGTTTTCCAATTACTCCCATTGCCCCCCTGCACCAACCTGATGCAACCCATTTTGTGGTCAACCCCCCCCCCAACACACACACACACACACTGTATAAACCTTTTACTGTTCTAGATATATTTCCGTTTAAAGGGCAATATGAAACCCAAGCAAAATGTTGCTTTCATAAACTTGAAAGAGATTAGGAGGAATACTCTCTGAAAGTTAGAGCATAATCGGGCAAGAAACGAGAAAGCTAAGGCTCGTTGAAGATGTCCATTAATTCCTATGGGGAACTCAACTTGGCAATACACTCTGATAAGTGTGTGGACAACTCCCCATATGTTTTGCACACAAATGTCCTCATTTTTACAGTTTTCTTCATAGTCACACTTTTTCATTCCCCAACACATGATATGCTATGTATGAATGCATTCTACAAAACATATCTTGAAGTCAAATGAAGAATAAACTTAAATTGTGAGGAAATGAACAAAATGTTAATTTTGTGTACAAAATATATGGGGTGTGTAGTCCGCAAATTTGCAAGTGCATATTGCCAATTTTAGTCGCTCATATAAATTAATTGTCCTTTTCAGAGAGCTATAAACTTTTCGATTGTGCTTAAATTGTCAGGGTCTATTCATTCTAATTATTTTCCTAAATTGCATACAACCATTTCATTATCCTTTAATTAAACATACAGTGAAACCTCATAACGAGCAATCTCTGGGCACATTGAATTTACATTTAATATTTCATATCATGATTTGGAAATAATAAATAACAATATTTGGGCCTGTGATTTTTACCTCGTTATATCATGTCCCACGTTATAACAGAGCTCGTTATAAAGACGTTCAACTGCATATGCATGTTTGTTTTTCAGAGGGATATTTGAGAATCTGGTATTGAGAGTAGTTTTAGGCAACCAACAATCTGCTCCATAACATTACTCCACCATGCTCGAAAAGTATACAAACTTGCAAAATGACTAAGTAAAAAGCATGTTATCATTCAAAA